>JAGTTH010002039.1:0-51582 GCA_022606485.1 Agraylea sexmaculata
AAAAATAAAAAAAAAAAACAAAAAACGCAAATAGTAAATCAATCGCAAGAAGGCTTGAAATATAATAAAAAAATATAAATAAAATTGTCGCATTTTATAAACAATTCTGACTATGTGATTGTTAGTTAAAATAAAACAAAAGTGTATTGGCATTTTATTGATGGATTTTTTTTTGTTTAAATCAACAAGTTGAATATCAGTTTTGTTGTAAAATATCACTTGTGAAAATACAATTGATATACAAAAGTATGCTGATTTTTTTTCGAGCACCGCCGTTCGCCGGTGGTCGTTCAGCGGTTGTGAATTTTGAAAATATTTTATTTTGAGAAGTGGATTCTGAGTGGTGGTAGTGGGTGGTGGGTGGGTGGTGGGTGGTATTTGGTGGGAGAATGTCTGTAGTCGGTTTATAAAGGGCGTAGTGAGTTGAGGAGATCACATTCGACCATATCAGGTTGACGGCATTGGCGGTGTTTGCTCCGGGAGCTTAACATAGTTCGACAGACGGACATATTAATTAATCTAAAGATCGAGTGATCGACTTATTACCGAGTCCAATCAGCGATTTAGTCCGTGGTTGAATTTTGTCCGGAGTTTGGAATTGAACCGCCACATTTGAGCAGTGAAGAGAGCTGAATCTAGCTTCCTCAGGCCCAATCGAAACAAATCAATCTTCTTCATTTTTTCTCTAATTCGATACCCAACCAACAAAAATTCAAGATGATGGCCGTAGCCGCAGCCCAGAAGAACCGCGAAATGTTCGCCATCAAAAAATCATACAGCATTGAGGTAAATTATTTTCTCATTCAACCGTAACCAGTAAAACGCACTCCAGATAAAATTCACCATAACCTTTTTTTTTTATTGCGATTGAAATTATTTATATTCAAATTCGCACTCCCGCAAAAAAAATGCGAATGACGCACATGTTTTGAAATTTACATTGAATTTGCATTGTTTGATTGAGATACTGTAAAGATATGACTTAATCGAAGTTATCGCGTATTATCACGTAACTGGCTTTACTATGACCGCGAATCGAATGTCGTGTTAAACCATCGACAGGCTATTTCATCAACAAGGTTAACAAGATTCCTCGTCAGACAAAGAAAACTGAGTGATCTAGTTTATAGACAATGAAAATCTTGATGACGAGCCCCTGTTGTGTGATCATCCACCCCGTAACTTGGTTATAAAACAATGACCCATTAATATTTACAATGTGTCTACGTGCGTGCAAAACTATCGAGGTTGTATTATGTTAACAATTATTTTTTCATGTCCCTTCTTGTCATTGTTTAGATGACCGTGAATGGTGATTTCTTACATAAACGCAACCTCAATAATTGCGACTCGATAAAAATTACACATCGAGCTTTATACTATCTGTATGCAATTCTTCAATTTATATAATATTTGTTTACATCACATAATCTAAGTTTAGTAAAAACAATAGTCACGTATCTTTGCGGTCTTCGGTGAAAGTAGGTAGGTATGTTTGAAGAGAATAAATAAATATTTTGTAATTGAAGATATTACGTAGTTCAAAGTTAGGTCATAACATGTTGCGGTAAAAATCACACTATTATTTGCCTAAATATAATAACAAAAACAAAGCCATACTTAAACACTATTTACTCAACAATTTGAATTTATATTCTCGAGAGAAAATCTTTTCTTATTACGTATAAAAAGAATGACGGCGAAAGCGTATCGTAACCACAAAACGATCGAGAGTGGATAATGTTAGAAAAATGAATAATATATATTTATATATGGATTAATTGTGAGAAAAGCGATTTCATAGAGCACATTGTTGAAGTCAAGTCACGTATTATACGGAACAATTCATGTGGTAAAGCAAAAGTTGGGCAAAGACGAATCCACAAAGGTTTCCGTTCCATGTAGGCTACGACCACTTTTGTCCCCAACCACTTTACTCCAGGGTGGCTACATATTATATAACACATATATCAAATGGGGAATTTATTTATTAAAAAAAATAATATCATATTGTTGCTACGGGGTTGTTGTTAAAAATATTTATAATATTTAATAATTTAAATTGTGGTCATCATCCTCTTTACTGGACGTGCGGTGTTAGTAATAGGACCCTCCATTAGGTCGACAGCTACCCTTTATATTGTGAAACTCGTCATCATATTCGGTCCACCACTTATTTTTAGTACTTGACATTGACACTGAAAAATAAAAGCGAGGACGTGAGTGTGAACTGGGTAATTTTATTTAAAATTATTATATATTTATATTTTTTATAGAATGGATATCCATCAAGGAGGCGTTCTCTCGTCGACGATGCTCGTTTTGAAACCTTGGTCGTCAAGCAGACCAAGCAAAGCGTGCTGGAGGAAGCTCGCCAAAGGGCTAACGGTATGATGATTATTTTTTTAACTTATTTTTACAATAGCATGTTTCCTTAGTAGTGTTTTTGGCTTGTTTTTTGTTTGTTTGTTTGTTTGTTATTTTGTTTTTTTTTTGGTATATTGAGTAGATTCCGGTCTTGACTGTGAAATCGAAGCCTACCCCCATGTCCAAGAACATTCTGAAGCCAAGATTGAAAAAGAACAACCAACTTTGGAAGAGACTTGCAAACAGCAGGATGATGCCAGCAACGGTGGTCTAGGTACACATTAAATATAAATAATCAATCTCAAAAAAATGCATAAAAATGCACGCCTATTTGAAAACCAAATAAAATATATTGCACACTTGAAACCTTATCAGATTTGATTAGTGCATGTGTGTTTTATAAATAGATTATTTTTTTTCGTTCATTGTTAAAATATGCATGTTTTGCTTATTTTTTTATCGGTGAATCCTGCATGTGAATGTGTAAATATCGCTTGTGTGTTATTGCTTTTAGCTGATGTTCCCGTCAGTGGTGACGCCGTGAAGAACGATACCACAACTAACCAGCAAGGTGAGTGCAAATTGCCATTAAAAATAGATAATATTATATATATACTTAATCCCGAGTATATTGTGCAAAGAAGATCATAAAGGATGAAATATTATCACCGTATTCTGGCATTAGTCCGGAGAAAATCCAGTCGGGGGGATTGCTTCTCATCCATTGTTCATAAGCCGATTTACTAGAAGTAGCGGACGGCCAACATTTTCTTTGAATATAATATTGCGATCGCAATTAGTGAGTCAATATGTCAAAGGTGGGACAGCCCTGGAAATCCATTTGTACGTTGCCTTTGTGAAATATTCACAGAGAAAGAAGAACTTCGAGTCCGCACTTAACGCTTAATTGAGTGACTTTCAATTCACTCAATGGAAAATAGAATAAAGGGAGTGCGACATTTCTTTTTTAATATTAAACTACAGGGTCACTGTGGTATTACAGCACTTTCAGACTTTTCCCTTTGGTCGCTCACAATGAACGACGCAATCTTTTACACTTTGCTTCACTCAATATAAAATGCACTCTCATACAACACACATTTGCGGAATTTAATTAATTAATTATTCAATTAAGGAGAACGTCATATTGATATTTTATTTTAATTGGCTTTATATTTCCATAGACTCTGGTCTTACTGAAGAAGAAGTCATCCTTCAAAATGCTGCTAGCGAATCTCCTGAAGCTGAACAGGCAGTACAACATGCCGCTCTTCTGCTTAAAATGCGAGAAGTCAGCTCTTTGGGTCGCATCCTTAAGACCATCGAAAACTACAAAGGTGTAGTCACCCACCTGGAGACTCGTCCATCCAAGTCCGAAGGCTCTCATTTCGATGTTTTGATTAGCACCGAAATGTCCCGCGCCAACCTCATCCAACTCATCAGAGCTCTTCGCCAAAGTTCCTCTTTCGTCGGTATCAACTTGCTCAATGAAAACAACCTTCCAGTAAAGAACCCGTGGTTCCCTCGCCACGCTTCCGACCTGGATAACTGCAATCACCTGATGACCAAATATGAACCCGAGCTGGATATGAACCATCCCGGGTTCGCCGACAAGGAATACCGTGCTAGAAGAAAGACAATTGCCGAAATCGCCTTCGCTTACAAGTTCGGAGATCCAATCCCTCACATCAACTACACTGAAAGCGAAAATTCCACCTGGGGAAGAGTGTTCAACACCGTTCAAGACTTGATGCAAAAGTATGCTTGCATGGAATACCGTAAAGTATTTGCCATGCTGCAAGCCGACAACATCTTCGTTCCCGATCGTATCCCTCAACTCGAGGAGATGAGCAACTTCCTCAAGAAGCACACTGGATTCACCCTTCGTCCTGCTGCTGGATTACTTACAGCCAGAGACTTCCTCGCTTCCCTCGCTTTCAGGATCTTCCAATCTACACAATATGTTAGACATGCCAACTCTCCATACCACACACCCGAACCGTAAGTAATTTATTTTACTAAAGCTGACCACACACGCTGTAGGTATAGCGTGTGTAGTCCGCATAATACTTTACAAAAAATATATCCTTTTTATTCATCGGTAACATAATATAATAATCGCGTCCTTGTTGGGACGTCCCCCGGGAAATTTACCACGATTCAGTACGAATCGATTGATTCAAATCTAAATATAAAAAAAGCGATTATTTGTAGTGATAATATATTTTCAAAGGCCGGGCAATATATAACCGCGTGATAATGGAGACACGATATTTAATTGAATGAAAGTGAAGCTTCCAGCTCGTGATAATGGTGGTAATTAGATTTTCTGAAGCCGTCCCATTCTGTGATAAAGTTTCGAATATGATGACTACGGAAGATTGCGAATAAATTGGATATTTGATCGGCGATGCACGTGAATATTTTAATTAATAATTTTTGTACTTTCAGTGACTGCATTCACGAGTTATTGGGCCACATGCCTCTTTTGGCCGATCCATCATTCGCCCAATTCTCCCAAGAACTCGGTCTCGCTTCCCTCGGAGCATCTGACGCTGAAATTGAAAAGCTCTCAACTGTAAGTTTCAGCGCAGAACACAACCTATTTATTAGTGCGTTAGATTTTGCCAGTTAATGTTTTTAAATGCGAAAATTGCGACAGTGCGTTGCATGTATAGAGTGTAAGGAATATGTTGATCATTTGAATTATTATGATAGGTGTATTGGTTCACCGTGGAGTTCGGTCTCTGCAAGGAAGACAAGCAAGTGAAAGCTTATGGAGCAGCTTTGCTTTCTTCATATGGTGAACTTCTCCACGCCATCAGCGATAAGCCTGAACTCAGACCATTCGAACCGGCTTCCACTTCAGTCCAAAGCTACCAGGACCAGGAGTACCAACCAATCTACTACGTCGCAGAGAGCTTCGAAGATGCCAAAGAAAAATTCAGGTACTTATTTTTTTTATTTTTTTTCGTTTTTTTATTGTGTATTAATTTATTTAATTATCATTTGATAGACGCTGGGTATCCACCATGTCCAGACCATTCGAGGTAAGGTTCAACCCTCACACTGAACGTGTTGAGGTCTTGGACTCCGTCAGCAGCCTTGAAGCCCTCGTCGCCCAACTCAACACAGAGATTCTTCATCTCAACAACGCCCTCAACAAACTCAAGATCAAATCACTGTAAAGACCCGATCTTTCACGACGTTCTGCCCGATATGAAAATCCACACAATTTGAGCAAATTAAAATCGGGGGAATCGGTTTATAATCGAGACAAAAAAAACCATGCTTTTTGTTATATAGATCACGTTTTTCACCTCACCTTGTATATTATTATTATTATTTAGCATTGCGTTTGAATGACGGGCGAATGTCTCCAGTGGATCTCAAAAATGTTTAAACTATTTATTTTTTACTAATGTTGTATTTAAAAAAAACGTTATTTGTATAAATTTACATTGTCGACTATGTGAAGTTGCCAGATTGTGGGTAATGCCCACCCTCATTCGTGACCGCTTTCCATCGTCGACGATTTTTCGGCATATTTATATTTTATACATAGTCTAAACATATATATATATATATATTTTTTATCACCTTTGTGGATATTTTACACACTATCACCTATATTATTTTTTGTTCAATATTTATGAGAATATTGTCTAGTTGTGTATCGATCGATAGATAGTTGATGAAGATTGCAATGTGCAATCGCACGTATAATCTTAGTATTGTTCCCAATCACTCTGTCTTTACTTAAAATGTATGACTGCAGACATGTGTGTTATGTGAATAAATAAACTTATTGAAATCTAAACAACCTTTTATTTTTATTCCAATATAATTGCGTTTATTATGTTTTTTAAAACCACTGCGTTTAAATTACACTCTTTGTGTGCAATCATAAGCAAATTAAGTAAACGAATGATATGAATAAAACGAAAGAACTTGTCATTTTTATAATTATTAATTTGTAGAATTTTTATATTTAATTACATGACTGAAGCCCTTACAATTAAGCAAATTAATAAATAATATTAATTATTCACTTTTTATAAAACGGTGCACCAAATTCAAAAACTTAAAATGTCTCTTAACAATCGATAGGCATTTTTCAATATTTTTTCTATGAGCTAATTATTTCAGGATTGATTGATTGCAAACTGCTTATAAAATCGTATTTTATTTCCTGGTCTATGCGATTCTTTTATTTTGTTCTTATAAAATATGCAAGTGACTGTAATTAAATTGGATTATTTAGATTACAAAAAGCGGTTTGTATCATATATAAAATGCACCAACCTTAGTCTATTTAAAAATAATATATGAATATTTTGAAAGGCAGGACATATTAATTCCAGGGCCACTCGTGTAAATGGGTTATGTCTAATTAATCTAATTAGACAAAGATAAAATATGTATAATATATCGACATTTTATACAATGATGGAGCTTGTTATTTATTGCATGAACAATATATTTTTTTACGCACTTGACTGAGAATAATTTTATTGTCAATTTGAAGCGGTTATATTATTTTTTTCTGGTTTGAACAAACATAAATCGATTTCACAAGGTCAAAAATAGAGAATTTATATATTAGTCGTAGTACGAGTTGAATCGACAATCGGAAATAGGTTATCTACAATTTTAAGAGCCTTGACAAGGCGGAACTTCTTGTGAATAGGAATGAAATATTATATTATTCTACGAAATATAGGAGTAATACGAAAAAAGTAGCATTTTCTTACAATAAAATTAGGAAAATTTAGCTTTTACTTGACATAACTGTTTTATCAATGTATATAAAAAACGAATGTTTACAATCAAAAGTGAACAAAAAAATCAAGGGTTTTTATTATAGAAAATGAATGTAAGAAAACGATTCATATATATATTTACGTTGTGTTTTTGTTGTTTTAGTTTATAATAGTTTCTTATAAAACAGCGATCTTTGACCAGTTCATGGCTGTTCACTGGTAATCGAATGAAATTTTTAGAAACTGTGTTTTTTTGTTAAATTATACGTAATCTGGATTTCACCAAATAAGTTGTGTGGGATTTTAAACTAATTTGTTAATTTCCCAAGCAACATTTCCGCTAATAATAATAAGTCAATGTTATTTAATATATACCCGAAACAAATATAGTCGTTGCTTACAGGTCGCCCAAAACTGTAATTATTTAAGTGGTTTTTTTTATAATAATCACTATCAGGTTTTAAAAAATATTATATTTTTGCGATATTTATTTTGCCTTAATAATCAATTATGATATCAGATGTATTTAAATTAAAATAATTTATAATAATACATAATGACATAATGACTAAATGACGAGTGCTGCATTATCATCACAGCGACTTGGGATCCCCCGTAATGCTGTAGTGGTAGTGCAGTATGTGCAGGGTTTACCAGGGGTGCTAAAGTATCGCAAATATAATCTAAAAATAATATTAAATATATTTTTATTATAAAAAAAATTAACATATTAATTACATATTTAATAGACACAATACAAACGTGAGAATAATTGAAAAAAAAATATAAAAAACAACTTTTTATGAGTGCTTTTGGAATCGAGCTTGGGCCACCATCTTGGATTCAGCTGTTTCTCTGAAGTACTCAGTTATTAACTGTTAGTTTATATTGTGTCTGTTATATGTAATTAATATTATTAATTATTTTTTTATATTAATTAATAAAAAATATACATACATACACACACACACACATATATATATATATATATATATATATATATATATATATATATATATATATATATATATATATATATATATATATATTCAATTATTCTTACGATACCCTAGCACCTATTTATTAAAATGTAAATTATTACATTTTAATAAATAGTGCATACATTCTTTTTGAGCTCACTGTGCCGGTTATGATCGCATTTTCCGATACGTATGCGTGAGTGTATAATAATAGATATTTCTCGAAAGGGGAAATTCAAAAAGACGGGGTTGGACTGCGCATGCTTGGATTAGTCGGGGGTTGTTCCGTTGTCGGGGGGTTGCTTCAATATCGATTCGGTGGTCTTGACAACTCGTAACTGCGGCCGCCATCCACAACGAGCGCAGGTCAGTCATCATTAAAAATCATTAATAACAATGCAAATATTATTAAATAAACCATTTACAAGCACAGTGTACCATATGGATGACACAAAGCCACCCCAATCATACATTACGAGTGTCGCTGGCCAATCAAAACAACAATATTTACACTGACAATACTGAATGTCACAAGTAACATACACCTTATTATATTTGTAGTGAATCGAATCGAAAATGACAACCTGGGATGAATCCAGGGCCCGCATTAAAGCCCAGCAAAATCACGGTACTCCTCATCACTACCCCATTGATTATGTGAGCCAACAGGTATAACAAAATAATTCATATAAATTTTATCCCTTGTGCAAAATTAGAGTGTCTCAAAAATCTCTTATTTGTGTAACCCATGCTTTTCAATTTGTTAATTGCAGCCAAACCACGGATCACCATACCATGTGTACCCTTACCCATCACCTGTGCCTCTTCAGCATGCCTTTCAACCACCTCCTTACCCCATCAACCCCTTACATTCGACATATAGTCCAAAGGCACTTCCGAAACAAATCATGGTAATTATAACGTATGCATGCTTGTGTTTCAATGCACTCGACATTGTTACGAAATTTACTGGTTTATTTGTTATTTTATTAATTGTTTTGTATGCGAATAGGAACTTGGTGGAAAACAATATGGGAGTCCACTCACTGGAAGTCCGATACTAAGCAGGGGTTATTCCCTAACACCCAAAGGGAGTCCCATTCCGAACAGAGTTTACAACTTATCTAACAAGCTGCAAGATGCTGCAATTACATTGACAGCCGATACTGAAATGTTGGTAGCCAAAATTGGCTCTATGTTTCCTACAGTGAGCGAGACTCATATAAAAATATTACTAAAAAAGTAAGTGTTGAGATATTCATGCTAGATTTTTAAAATACCCAATTCCACGATATACATAAAATCTTATTCCAGAAGATCATAATTGTAATGTTGGTTATATGAAAATAGTTATCTTATATATTAGCGCCTGTTGTCTGGCAACCAGTTGTATATTATGTTGACTTGTAGGTATTATAATCGGGAGGCGGTCGTCATAAGTGCTTTACAAGTAGAGAAACATCCGATCACTACTCCGGGACCCTTTTCAACTCCTCCTTCTGGAGCATCTCGTCTCCAGGCTGCTGCAAATGCAGCTTTACAAATGGCTCGTATAAGTGGCACATCGCCTACTCCACCATTGGGTCAATCTCCTCGAGCATCTCCTCCGCTCCGTCCTCATTCTGGATCCAGTGGTACATTCACCGGATCCCCACGGTCAGTGTCTTCTAGGCCGCAGTCATCACCGAAAATGAAATTAAGGTTAACATTAATCTGCGATGTGAGACAAGTGCTATGTTTTTACTAATCTATGATATCCTTAGATACCTGAAAAGCGTGTTTCCGAAGGCCGAGGAAACCCTCATTCTTGATATGTTGGCTAGTGAAGAAAACAATGTGCAAAAGGCCAGCGAGAAATTAGTGATAATGGGTTATTTCAAACGGGACACGATCCCGCAAAAGAATTCCCTTCAAAAAGAAGCATCCGATTCTCAGAAGCCACCACTTCAAGTACCTCAACCACCAGTAACTCCTCCTAGATTAAGAAGCATAGAAGATAAGCAAGAATGTAAACACTCATATAAAACACACACACTAATCAATATATGATTACACTAATCAATATATGATTTCAGTAAAAGTTCAACTGCAAAATAAATACAGTACAGTACCCGAGAGAGTTGTATCAATAGCGTTAGAAAGCGTTGATTGGAGTAAAGAGCGAGCTGAACAGATTCTGTCGGTGGTATTGCAAGAAGATGTCGCCAATAAAATACTGAAAGAAGCAGAAAAAGATATAGAGACTGTAGATGAAAAATCGTAAGTATCATATTAGAAGCGTTTATGATTAAGCGTTACATGGATGCGTTGACATTATTAAAATCTGAGAATCGTCATTGGGATGTTCAATAATTGGGAGAGCATCACATGTTCAGCTATGATTTTAATATTGAAGCTTCCGCTTAATCATATTCGTGGGGGTGTGTGTATTGATACTTTGATGAAAAATCACATTTGTTTTTGCTTATCACTACTGTTGTTTAACTGTTATTATTGTTGTTTGTTTGCAAAATGCTAGTCAAACACCACCAGCAAGCAAAGTAAGTGCTTTGCCAACACTGTCACCAGTGGCACCCCCACACAATTGCTTGTCGTCCAACGGGATCCCATTGCAAGAAAATAATCACGTGGATAAAATCAACAGGCGTCAAAAAAATAGGAAAGAAGCCACAAAGTATGCACAATATATTATATAAGTCAATTTATGCATGAACGTTCCCCTTACGAATATCTACAGTGCTCGATCATAAGAAAATGTACACCCAAACCATACATATAAACATTAGATATCGCATTGCATATAAATCATTCGTGTAAATCCGTATTGTTGCACTCTTCTCTCCTATTCGATAAAGGCATAAGTGTGTCTCCCTCACTCAACACGTTTTTAGTGGCCCCTGAGAGTGTTTGTGACAATATTTTGCGATTAAAACCCAATAATATTTTAAACATCTTAAAGAAGTACTCAGGGGTAAAAACTGGGCCCAGATCTATTTGAGTCCATATGACATGTAGTAACAATGCCATTTTACTGTGAAATATAACTGAAGATATGAAGAGAGATGTTTGCCAGGTTTTTTGGCAACTTGATCCACTTGAATTAAACACGCATTTAGCCACTCATGCGATATCTTATGTTTATATATATTACCCAAACACACGTTAGAGCGATACCACCGATATATTATCAGGTCATATAATTGGATGTATAAATATCAAGATAGCGGACTAAGTAGACGAGTAAAACTCATGTACTTAGTCCGCTGACATTTATACATCAAGATGTATGGCCTGCTAATATATCGGTGATATCGTTTAAAGTAATCCTTTTGCTTATAACGAGAGAACACGTATTTGACATATCGATTTTTATTTCTTATGAAACGGTGGCGATTTACATATCATACAATCATGACTAAATCATTAAAACCAGGGCTGAGGAGTTAATGAAAAAAAAACATGACTCCGACTCCGTTTCTAAAATTTAACAACCACAAAACTCCACTTCGACATCGACCCCAATATTTAACAACTATAATTTATGATATTTACCAACTTAAAAAATATCTATCATGAAAAAAACTTCTCCTCCTTCGACTCCTAAAATGCTCTAACTCCGGGAGTCCAATTCTGACTCGACTTATCCCTTAGCTTAATAGCTCAGGGGATTAGGCGAGTGGCTACAAATACTGTGGTTATAGGTTCAAATTTAAAAAAATATATATTTGATCGGTTATTACGACTGGGAGATCGATAGTAATATCAATAAAATTCCTGAAGGCTAATATCTATCGCCTTGATCCAGATTTACTGTGATTTCATGTATTGTAAGGTAAATACTGATTCGATGACCTGTGTAACTAGTAATAGTTAAAATCACCGACAGACAATTAATTAACACATTGTTGTGTACAACGAAAACTAAATTTGTTAAAAACTATATATCCGAAAATGACTTCGTTATACGCAAAAGAGTTGCAATAATGTGTGTAATTACACTCATTTTTATTTACATTCGATAATAAAATTAGCAATACGGTCCAGCATTGTAATATTATTTAAAAGAGAGAGAGTGAAAAATGTTAAAATATATAATATAAATTGCATGCAAAATCATTGTTTGAAATAATAATGCTTTCATCGCTTGAAAGTGCTCTCACAATCTCATCTCACACAAGGGAATTAACACATTGATTATTTTTATTTTGTGTGCATTTAATCACATTTTACATGATTGATTTTTTCAGGACATTAAAACAAAAGCCACCACTGTAAGTCATCAATTAAAAATTTAATTATTTCACCTCACGTCACATTTTCATTGCTTGTTTATCGAGTGCACCTTTTGTTTTTACTCATTGTACAAACATTCTTATAATTCGTTATTTGTTTGGTTTCATATTATAGATGTTTGTGATTGTTGTTGTTGTTTTGCATTAAGATCGATACAGTGGCGGTCGGTGTTAATTATTTTTTAAAGAATTATTGATATGGGATTTTTTTAAAACAAAAATTATGACACCGGCCGCTATTGAATTAAGTATTGATTGTTATTTAAAAAAATGTACGTGTAGTGTAAGTATTAAATGTGATGTCTGTAATCAATATTAAATTGATTTTTAATTATTTTAAATGTATATTTTATTATTTTGTAGATCATCTAATAGTCCCACTTTAGAAACTACCAACAAACACAAGTCAAAATATTTATTGAGCGCTTTGGGACCGGATCCCGATTTATTAAAAGGAGCACAAGACGACCTACTGCTGTTAGTATTAATTCCTTATGTAATCATTTAAATAATATAATAAGTTATAATATAATTTTTAGGGTCGATTATGTGACTTGGAACGGGGCTAATCCAGATTTGAAAAGTGGTTCGTCTTCTTTGGCCAAGGGTTCTATGAAAGTCACAGGGGATGAAAAAAGGACAAACTTGGCAAAGGGCAGCAACAAAGATTTATGCAAAGGTCCATCTGGATTGGCAAAAGGTAGCATTTATCGTCATATAAATGAATCTAACAGTTACCCGCAGATGAAAGTAGGTGGAGATTAAAATTATTATGAAGAATAAACCAATTGTCAATCGCCGATTTCACCGTAAACACGTATAATACATCTTTCATTATATAACTAATTAAAAATACATCTAAGCATATCAAAAGTCATCTCCACAATAATAACCGAATAGATATAATATTATGTAGAGATAATACGTAAGAAAAAATATATCAAATAGTAAAAAAGCCGTCCCTTTCCGGCCCTACTCCCACATTTAACGATACAAATAAAAATATATTAGATTAGATTTTTAGGTGAGTATTTATTAGCTGTCGAGTGAAATGATGAGTCTTTTCATATTTTGAAAGTATGCGATTTTATATCAACGCCAAAGACTTAATAATAAAATTTTATTCTTGTGAGGTTGATGATATGAAAGAAGAAGGAGCTTGCCAAAGGAGAATTAATGCGTCCTTTAAATAACATAATAAATAAAATTGGCATAATTATTAAGTGCACATTTTCATGTTGCCGCTTGATTGTATTGAAAAATCTATTCCATCCTTAGTGGAAAAAAAATCCATTAATCAATTTTCGGTGTATTAATTTATACACAACACAATATATATTTTTATAATAATGATATTGTAGATATTCTTCAAAATAAATGTGAAGGGAAATAAATTTAATTGTGAGATTGTATTTATTATTAAATTGTATGAAAAATTAGTAACAAAAAGTGCAATATTTTTTTATAATATAATTTTCTTCGATAAGTTAAGAATAAAGGCGCGACATTTAAAATGTTCATCTTAACAATCACAAAAACATAATTATTTACTAAGTATATATGTAATCAATAAGAATACGTTATTTTTAAAATTAGTAAAGAACAATACTCAAAATTTTGATGATATTTTAATATAAAATTATCTAATATGTTATAAATACAACAAAAAAATGTGCAGATGGCTATTGAAGCTATCTTTGTTTTATTTGGTCATTTCAGTAAATTGTAAAATTTAAGGTTTTAATTAGAAAATCATCTTAATAATGTTTTAAATGTATCATCCTATTGATAAAATATTGTCACAAATAATCTTTCGAAATAAATAAAAATTATATATATTTTTCAATTATTATAATCATGGTAGATGTGTTCTTTTATATATTTATTAATATATTTTTAAAGGCATACCTGTTTGCCTCTAGTCTAGTGTTTATCTATTATTGTTCAGTTAGTCTATTAATGTTTTACTTTGATTTAGTCATTTTGTTTGTGTTTTGTAAATGTAATTTTGTTCAAGTTTACTTTCATATACAATAAAAAAATCAACCAGACACAATTTTCACTTAAATAGGAAATGAAAATGTATTAAAGTAATTTAATAACAATTTTTTTTATATATTCAAAACCATCATTATGCTTTTATAATGTTTTGGGATTTAATTTGCGATTCTATTAAAATTTATCAAAATTTTAAAGTTTGCGCTGTTCATTCATATAATTATTTAGTATTGCGTTTTTATTAAAATAAAAGTTGATATTTTCAAAATTCCCGCTAATTTCACAATACAATCACAAAGAGAGCGGAAATGATATGTAAGTATATAAAATATAGTATGTATAAAGCTATTTTTAGATGTGTAGGGGAATAAATCAATACAAAACGTTTGAGAGTTGCTAACTGAAAAATAAATTTTTCAAATAATTATACTAAAATGAAAGAAATAGCTGTTTTTTTGTAGCAAAATATTCATAATTAGTATTTAATACGGTATATAAAATAATAAGTATTGATAAAATTCAATTACACACACAATTGAAATTTAAAAAATAAGAATTAAGGTAATAATGAATGAAGAATACATGTTATAAAATATTATCAGCCTTAATAACCAATAAAAAATGAAAAATATTTGTTAAATCTCACGTAAATTGAGATTTGAGTTAAATTTAATTTCACCATATGCCATAATACATACTATATTGATTATAAAGCAGCAACACTGAATAAACAGCTGTCATTATATCTCAATTGATAACAGTTGATGATAATCCATTCCTGAAATCTCTTCTTACGATAACAGATAAAATATTGTTTCCTTTAAATAGTATCTCTTAAACAATATCCAACATGTTTATTGTGGGACTGACCGGTGGTCTTGCTACCGGCAAAAGTACTGTCCTCAGTATTTTTAAAGAAAACAATATTCCCGTCATAGACGCTGATCAGATTGCCAGGGAGAGTAAGTATCATCAGTAAATCCATACACATCACTATTTAACTATTTTCCTACCCGAAGTTCCTTTGTCCTTCTAGAAGGGTGCAACAATATATCTTCTATTGCAGTGTTATACACTATAAATATTAATACTATTACTAAATTCTCAAAAAGGACCTTAGTTTATTATACGGGTTGAATGAGTAGTAGAATTTATTGATCCGGATCCTTTTTTTAAATTTTCCAATCTATTTCTCTTAGAATCTATTTTCATCATCCGTATTAAATATCTTTCCTTCTGGATAAAGTTAACAAGGGTAGCAAATTAGGATTGACAGCAAGATAATAGTTTTTTTATATTTATAACTATTGATTGTGTATGTACTAACCACTCAATTTTTTGTCTTAGTCGTTGAACCTGGTAAGAAATCGTGGTATCTCATCAAGAATGAATTCGGTGATAAAGTGATTACCCATGATGGTCACGTGGACCGGGCTATACTCGGGAAAATCGTGTTTGAAAATGCTCTCGCAAGGAAAAAACTGATTAAGATCACGCATCCTCAAATCAGATGGGCTTTGGTGAAATCTGCTTTTCGTACACTGCTGAAGGGACATGCTTTCCTTGTCATGGAGCTTCCGTTGCTCTTTGAAACTCAATCGATGATTTATTTTATGCATAAAATAATCACCGTCACATGGTAAGAATATACATCACGATTCATATATTGATTAATTTAAAAAAAATAATTGTTCAAATTTTATTTACCAGTGAGGATGATCAACAATTGGAGAGACTGTGTGAAAGAAATGACTTTACCTCCGAGGTTGCCATAAAGAGGATTAACTCGCAAATGCCGCTGGATAAGAAGGTCGCTCAGTCGCAATTTGTCATTGACAACTCCGGTTCACTTGAATACACTCGTCATCAGACTGAACAAGTTATTGAAGTTCTCAAAACTGTCAAGTTTCATTGGTAAACTTTTGCGAATTTTTTATAATTCAACAATGGATTAACTGATATATATTTATTTTTCAGGTATCTAAGGATCGGTGTGATTTCGGTTGCTATAGGACTTCCTCTTCTTTTAGCATATGTGAAAACTGTATACTTTTAATCACTCAAATCTATATGCATGTATATTCATATATCTTCAATTTATCAGTCACAGTCTTGACAATATTTATCAAAACTTTCAAGAATGACAATTAAGTCATTTTAATGTATCTTATGTAATTTCAATTTTTCTTATAAAATATTTACGATCATTCAGTACAAGTCACAACACACATTTTGAATAAAAGATGTTGTTTCGCACTTACATATTAAATAATTATTGTATGTAGGAAAATACAAATTTTAACTAAATAATTATTCAATGTCTATTAAGTGTTATTAACTGTGGGTTTCGATTAGTGGGATTTTCATTCAAATTTATATCTATCATTTGGCATTTTGATAAAAAATATAAATTTTGTTTCTAAATTCTATAGTTGACAATAACAAAGCGTCTATACGGAGAAGGGTTTTGAGATAAAGTTTACAAAAACGAGAGATACATTATAAAAATTTATGGACAACTCAAGTTTTTCCAATTACTCTCATTCTAACTAAAATTTGAGATTATAAATGAATTATCGGTACACTGGCTCTAATTGAGTCGAAAGCCGAATGAAAATCTGCTGAGAAAAACTGGATTTTACAGGGCAATTAGTAAAGTAATTTTCACGATCCGCCGACAACAAGAGCGACGGCTGGGATATAAACCCGAGCCGCCTGCATTTCAGCCAACAAACGAGACATATGTTTTATGGGCAACAGTCAGAATCTTCAATTTGTGCGGGCAGCTCAAGATGGACTGAAACTTGTCACAATCTTTTGTGATTTTATAGTTTAGGTTATCAAATATTACCATTTGTTTTATTACTATTATATTGTCTTTTCAAATGATATTGTACCTGATTTGTTAATTTTATTATTTATACATTCTGTGGATATTATTTATAAATACTGGGAAATAAATATACATATGTAGTGGATAATCTAAAAGGTGTTTTATTTGAAAACATACAATTACACATTACTATTATTTGCCAGAAATTCTGCCAATGATTTTATTGTCTGAGATTTCATAAGCAAATGCTTCTTTAAGGACTTTTGATGGCTATTATTATTTAATTACATACAGGAAATCATACATAATACCATTTAATCAATACTATTATACAAGCACAAAGAAACACTAGATTTTTGAGGAAATCAGAATGAAAAGCTCGTAAGACCAGTTTGAATCAAATTTAAAATGGAGGATAATTAGATGGATTTATAAAATACATTAGCAGGCCATAGAACTGGATGTTTAAATATCAAGAATGTGTAAATCAGACTGGTCCACTTGATATTTATACATCCAGTTATATGGCCTGCTAATATATTGGTGGCATTGATTTACAATATTTTGACAATCAAGTATCAGAGCTTATACTTTGTTCCAATTTATTCAGGTGGGTGAGTGTTGGAATGAAAGATGTTCACGTTGATAATCAAAAATTTATTAAATATTTGATTGAATCACAAAACATAACAGATTTGTCTACACTGGGCCCTATCGGCATCATGTATATAAATACATACATGAAATATATAAAAATGTAAAAAAAATATTTAGCAAACTATACATATAATAATATTTGTATATGTACTTAAAATATATTTATTAAATAACATCTAAAATTCAATTACCATGCAATTCACTAAAAGATAAAAATCTAAAAACTATCAAATTCACTATATGTATATAAAGAGTCACTTCCAATTGCATGTAGTATCGACGAGTAAAACATTATGTATTTTTAAAACTACGAAAGTCAGTAGAGGAATTTAGTTAGCTACTTAACATTACCATCGACGAATTAGTGAAGCATTAAATGAGCAAAAACCAATAATAGATTAATTCTATAAACACGTGTTGCTAAAACTAGAAGCATATTTTTTATTAAATTGAATTGTATAATATTTAAAATTTAATCTTATTTTTATATTGAGATAAGGCTTAAAGGCTGAACACTCTAAAATAGCAACACTGAAACAGTTCAATTTTAATACTGAAATTTAACCGATTGTTAGAATTATGCATTGCTAAAATATTTGTAACAATTCTAATGTGAAAAATAGATTTTAATATGTCTAATTATGTAGTTTTGTCATATTGCTTTTGAATATTTGTATTATGCATACATATCTATATATAGATAAATATATTCACTAAGAGGGAAAGATTATGCGATCTTGAGTTTCCAATATGACATTTTAACATCTCAATGCTCATATAAATTTCAATACAAAAAAAAAATGAAAATATTTTGGCTGTAATTGATATAAAGGTCTTCATGTTCACGTCTGGGTTTAGGTAAGTAGTATAATAATATTTACAAAAATACCACAGTAATGCCTGTGTTTATAAAAATATGCCTTAGCTAGGTACTCATTATTTGCTCTACATTCAGGTGGGAGATGAAACGAAGTCTTATTTGAAGTGCCGGCCTCAGCTTCCTTATAATTGTTTCAACTTCATTCTTCATTCGATCACCAACAAACATGTATTTAATATGATATCTAAAGATTTAAAGATTAAGGAAAAAAATTGTAAAATTATAGAAGTCCAGTAAATAAACATCGGTTAAGAAAATTTTATGTATGAGACATACATAAAATTGGATAAATTGGATCTTAACCGGCTGAAATGAGACTTCATCTTAAATGGTTTCAACTTCCACGGGGTGTCTTTTAAGGCCCGGTCAAACAGAACCTGAAAACCATTTGCAGCGAACTTTCAATGGTTGAAAATATATTAAATTCACTGGAGTTTCACCCATTGACAGTTTGCGGCGAACAGATTTCGCGTTCTGTTTGACCGGGACTTTAAAGGTTAATAATTAATTAAAAGGATACAATAAGTCACAAATTGGATCAATGTACTTGAGGTGTGTTTGAGACTTGTCCACTTGGGCCAAAAGTTCATACAGGATCATAGTCACATCTATTATTGCTATTGGAAAATCAGAGTTGAATCTTTGTAAGAATGGACCCACCAGATGACACAAGAAAAGGAATTGCTCCTCTGTATGAATAACACTCATTAATTTATCCTTGATAAATCTATAAATAAATAATATATTTTTTAAGACCATAGTAATATTACTAATTATAAATTATATTTGCATAGCCTTACGTAGAAACTTGTCCAATTTGTCCGATAGCTGCGTGATACCAGATCGAATGCGCCGTGGCCAGAGTAAGACTGAACTTATTCTCTAATAGAGCATTTTTAGTAAGAGTTAAATTAAATAACTGGAACGGTGTTTTATTGTATTTCCAGTCAATAATCTGAGAACATGTGATAATTTCAAATATTCTATCATGAAGCATTGTCCAATATGAGTCGGGTAAGGCAGCCATTATAAGCCCGACTGCATTTATCCAAGATTGTAATTGTTCTGAAGGTATCACAGTATAACCTTTGCAAATGACATCCAATAAATTATTTCCAACAATAGAAGGCACCAACGGCAACGACATTAATTCTACACAGGTCACATGTAAGGCGTGTGCAGAGGGGTTCGGAAACTCATTGAACCTCCAATCAGTATTTGGGAACTGATTTTTTCCTGCCATGGCTGTTAAATTTTGTTAAGGAATAATTATGAAAGAACATTAAAGAAAAAAATGAGACTTTTTAAAAAAGGATACTGTCAACGAGTCTTCTGACTAATGTTATATAATAATTTAATTCAGGAATCCATGAGGTAGAATCTTGTTCAGCCTTATTAAGGTAATTTTGGAAGGCATCAGATACCGTCCATCCAACAGGTCTAATATCTTTAAGAGAACCTAAAACAGCTCCCACCAGATTTCTTTTCAGTGCTGGACGGTCTCTTAACTTTCTTTCGTAATAATGCAATGTATTGTATAAATATGTAATAGGACGATCTAAATATACAAAGGGCATTAAAATAATAGATATTAGAAATAGTAAATGATTGAAAACTATACCATGAAACTTATACAGGCATCCAAGATGATCCAGAAGTAAGTCGAGGCTCTTGCTAACTTGAGGTATTTCAATATATCTATGAACAACTATATCCCAAACGGGAATAAAACGTAGACAAACATTGCTCAAATATACAGGCAAAGACCCTCCATATGGCCCAGATGCTTCTTCTGGTGCAAATTTTTCTGGATATTTTCGATGGAACGCGAGATGCTTTTCATGCCTGTTACAAATATAATATTATTATAAAATTATGACTAATGTATGAGAATTGAAATAAAAAAATTAATAATAAAAAATGATTATACTAAGAAAATATTCAAACCTTCAGTGGTTTTTATTTCTCGAGTATAAACTCACCAGTTACTTTGTTTCCAATGTTCTGGAGAATTTTCTTTTACAAACTCTTGCACTCTATTTCTCACTTCCGATCCTTTTAATAACAATAGTTGAATAATATAAAAACAAACTTGAGACTCGTTTCCATCGGGGTTAGCTCTCAGAGCCTAAATAGACAATTATACATTAATTTATTATGTTAAAAGTAAGAGCCAAATTAATAATTATACACACTCACCAAACATAAAACAAGTCTATCAATTGTTACAATATTGTATTTCCAGATAATATCATTAATAGCATCAACACATTTGTGAATGTGCGGTCCGCCAGCGGAATTAGTAACTTCATAAACAAGATAATCACAAAATTTTCGCAAATGAGCTGAAAGGGCTCTTGCTCCGATACTTTCTAGAATCCTGAAATAAATAACAAAAATTATAACATAAAAACAAATAATTTAAACTAAGTTATTGAATGACTCACTTATATGCTATTGGACTTATTCTATCAGTTTCAAATATCATCTTCCAGAGCAAACATAAAAAGAGTGGAGTGCCAGGAACAGAAAAGTGAGTGATAATATCATTTTCATTTGTCATTGACGTCCATTTTCTGTATTCTTCATCAACAGATTTTTTTAACAATTGTTTGTTTTCTTTGGGTACGGGATTCTGAAAAAAAGATATTTATCAGAAAATATGATCAACATTAAATTCGTACATGTGTATCCATTGATAGACAAATTTACCTGTGAGAAAAATTCACTAAGAACTGGAGGGAAACATTGTAATGTGTGTTGTGACCATAGGTGAGGAGTGCTTTGCATTATTGCACTTAGTAAATCTTTACACCAAGATCCGTCACCACCTAAACATAAAAAATATAAGTCCAATCGAAGTTCATGTAACTAAATTAATATGTCAACAGAAATTTATTAATTAGTAGTTATTCCTCATAAAAAAAACCCTGATATGCAACCTAATATGTATCACAATTTTGTTGAATAGCTTAGAATAAGGAAAAAATTAAATATAAGGACTGATTAATGAGTTAATTCTAACATTCTCACCTGTGATGTGCAAAGCCCTGGCTAGAGTAAGCACCAAGGCTCTGTTTAATTCTTCACTTTCAGCTGAAACTGGAGGCTTTTCTGATAGACCTCTTGAAAGTTGTGGTTGTACTTCACTACTTCCGAGGCCAGTTATCAAACGTAGCGCAGTACTTTCAACACTATAATCAAAAAGTTGAGATAACTAATGTCAATTTATAGAATACAATGCTAAAAACAAACCATAAATGTAATTGTGTTTGATTTGTTTGGGGAACAGCAGCCAAAGAATGAAGGTGTGATAGAAGTGTTACTCTGTAGTGTGGTTGAATGTGATGCATTCTATATGAGAACATATCAAGAAGTGTATACAGAATACCCCACGCGTGAGATTTAAAAACAGTGGGTAGCAGTTGAGCTGAAAATTTCAAATAAACTGATTATATCTTTTCTTGCATAAAATAATAAAGCTTCAAATTATAAGGTGGAATCAATAGTTGTGAAACGGTTTACAGAATGGTTACCGATACATATGTAAGAATTAGCCATGATTTATGACCACATCAGTATTAATATTTAGGTTCAAGAAGTGTACATAAAAATTTTCTCTATGACAATTTGAAGTATTTCAGAAATTTGCAGAAAAAGAAGGTTAATGTGGGAAATTTATTAATATGTGTAACGTGACATTAAAAAATGAAGCAAATTAATAGTTACTTATGTTCACTCACTTATAAATCCCTTGATGCCGAGAGATTCTATTTCTGTATATACTAAGAGACGGCTGTATGTTTCCACTAGAGCCGGTGCCATATTACAATTACCAGTCATATTTGATTTATTTTGAGCCAATTTTGCAACATGAGACACAATAGAATGTATGAGAGACATTTTGGAATGCACCGTTAAACTATCTAGAATACACATTGATAAAGGTACAGTAGGTAGAGTAGTGGAACCACCGGCTTTCTGGTTTCCTAAAATAGTTTCAACGAGAGCAGCCATGGGACGATTGAAATATTCTTGATTTGTGGAGTATGCATTACATAACAAAGCAATTCTGAAGTCAGAGCCCATACACAGTGATGAGTTATTAGTTGGTGTTACTAGGTGTTGAAGAAATCTAAAAGTTAAACGAAACATACAGTGAAACAACTCATGAAAAAAAAAAAATTAAGACACTTACTCATAGTGTAACTTTAGAGTGAGAGGTACAGGCCGATTGAGATTAATAGGTTCCGACTGTGCCTTTTTCATTAAATGCATCCATATACACGTTATTGCCATTGAATGTGTACTGTGGGCTCTAGCGAAATCAGGAACAGGTAAAGGTTCCTTTTCATTATAGAGCAAATCGTACAGTTTTAAGATTGGCAAAAAATTTGATAGAGGATTTCTCTGGATACTCCCCGAAATAAATTGTAGTAATACCCACATGAGATGATCTCTTCCCCGTCTTAAATCTCGACCGGCTAATTTGTCATGAAGAGCCATGACGATATTTTGAAAAGAGGCATATTGGAAAAGTACAAAATATATCACTTGTGAAGATAGATGAAGCCATAACCAATGCGTGGATGACATTTCATCTGATTCCGTTTCTTGTTCATATCGTTCCATAGCGAGTATGACTAATTCTACAAGTTGCTCTTCTAGGGCAGCGCATCTTTGCTTATGTTGCTTTTGTAATCCCAGCATCGAACAAACCATATCCCTGGAATAAGGCTGTTCTAGAACATGACGTAGGAGATTGGTTTGAGGTTTTAGTAGGTCTTCATCATAAGGCAAATTTCCTTTTAAGGTGAATTTAAGAGTTTCAGCATCAAGTCGCCACCTATTTATTAGATGATCAGCGTAACACGAGTGTTCGACAACAGGTAGCATGTGAGAATGTCCGATTATAGATACCATTTGTGCACATGGACGAAAACTCTCAACAAAACCGGATAACAATTTGGCCAGTTGCTAAAAATGAAAAATAAATAATTATTATATATAAGTGGTCCAATAAAAAAATATAATAGTCCTGAATAACAGTCTTACCCAGTGTGGCCAATTGTTACTATCGGGATAATCTTTTTGTATCTCAGTGACAATGAAATATGCAGGTAGAAGAGAAGCATTTCGATCAAATATGTATTCTATGACATTTTGTAGAGCTTTTAGTTGAGGTAATGTTGACGCATTAAGTCTTGTTGGTAAGGTTTGAGCTTTCTCTCTGCATCCTTTCATTATTTCTCTAACTCCTTTGTAATCGACACCTCCAATAATCTGACGGACCAGATTAAAACACTCGATCCAAAAGTCTGAATTTTGATGATTGAGTTTTTCACTCATAAGTATAGAATCACAAACAAGTCTAAAATTATAAGATAAATGTGTTATTTCAATATAATGTTGTGATTTTTAATCTCTGGATTTGTAATAAAAATACTAAATAAACATCGATAAGACACAGATGCAAACATCTGAGCTGTGTGATAATATTACAAATACGTGTAGTATTGTATACAGGGCGGGTTCAGATCGGGATTTATCACACGTTCTACCCTTTGCCCACCCAAAAGAGTAAGACTCGTCTGAGCATATTTGTCATTGTTTGTATTGAATATAAAACAATAATTGAAAAGATCGGTAAATTTAATGTGGGAATAAAAAAACTACATCCATGCGAAGCATTCTTTTTATTTAGATATTACACAATTTCATTTTCCCGATATCAAGATATGGTTTAATCCCATAGTCCCGTATAATTCCTGGCCGGCCCTGACAATATGGGTGCTTCATCACACAACTCAGAATATAGTATACTGATATTAATAGTGTATGAAATAAAATGTATACTTTAAGAAAATAACTAAAATCAATTAGTTTAGAATAATGTCTCAAAACACCAAGGAAATTTATAAAAAGTACACACTAAAACATTAACTAATAAAATTAATTGATTTCAAGAAAATTATTCAATTTTGTTTTAAAACTACATAGCGGATATATATCATTTGAAATTATGTTTAAGTAGTCTACTTAAAAGAAACAATTTGCTTTTAATTGGAGAATGATTTTCTTGATTTCAAATCTGAATGATCAAAAATATCAAAATAATTCATTGAGACAACAGATCTAGTGGTCAAAGCCAGATCCATACTCGGAATCTTGCATGGCTGGATTTTATGGAGTGGTTAGTCATTCCAATGCCTAACCTTCATTAGTGACAAAGGGATAGCCATTCACACGTGGTATTCCAAATAGTCACGTATACGAGTAAAAACCATGACTAATGTTGCATTACTTTGGTTATTCCATGAGAACCGGTGTAGCCAACATCTAATAATTATTAGGTTATTATAATTTAAAATAGTGAAAAAAAATAAAACTGTATAAGAAAATTACCTGGCTGATAAAATATTATTGTTGACCAATGATCGCAGAACAAAAAGGAGCATTTTCATCTTGCAATGGTTGGTTGTGGTAGCCACAATATTGAGGTAGGTGCGTAAGGCACATTCTTGAGATTCGGTCGGCAAACTAGAGACAACAGCAGACAACTCCTGTTGAAAGTTCGATAGTTTTTCATTTTCTTGTTCTGGGTGTTGTATCAAAAAACAACTAAATGCTTCTTCAATGGCTTCTACTTTCTGTAAGACAATATTGATTAAAATATATTATTTGTGTCAATAAATGAATATGAATTATTTATCTACTCAAATTAAGTAAGTAATATATTATCTAAAAGGTTATCACTGTACATTTTAATGCAACTCTTACTAGAAATAAAGGATATTTTACACGGTACAAGCTAAAAGGTTAATTTCAATTTGAAATATCAACGTAATATAATATCAATAAGAATCTGTTTTTAATATATGAACACCACGTAGTGAATGAAATGTAAGGTTTGTTTAAATTACTCACCAACAGATCGCTCACTATATTGCTAACTTGAATGTCTCCCATGATTATAAATATTATTATTCAATTTGTGTTAGGTATATATCATTTCTATTGCTATAAATTTATTGCATTCTGAAATCTACATAAACCCTAAAAAACCAACGCCAACTGCCGCCATACTGACAGCTTATTATTGCCATAAGTAAATATAAGCTTCAGGTACATTACTACATAATCAGCAGACAACACGTTTTTTTTTTAATATATTCAGCCTTATTAATTATTTTGGGGGAAAAACGAATTATTTATATACTATATTTGGTCATGAAAACAATACTGAATTTTTAAACAACATTAAACAAGAAATATTTGTATTGTAGTCAGCAAAACGACTCGAATAGGGTGTAAACTCAGCATTTTCTCATCTGTTGTATATCATAAGTTCATTATTTATTAAATAAAAGCTTTATCAACATATAATAGGGAAATAAATTTCTTTAAAAATAATAATTAAGTTTCAAACGTCTAGTTGTTAAAATTTATAATTAAAATGAAACATTTTTTTTCAAGTAATACATAATATATTTATTGAAAAAAAATAAACATTACATATACTTTTTTGTTGATAATATATAAATAATATTTAAGTACACACATTGATTGCTTCCGTTACAAACTCAAATGGGCTATTCATATAGCACTTAAGCAAAGATAACATTTTGGTGTTCCTCAATTTATTGTATCCAAGAAAATAAATAATATTCAACATTGTTATACAAATATCATAATGAAGACAGACACCCTTTACTTTTTCAAATGTGCAATTACAATTATTGAAACAATTGCAAATAATTTCAATATTCATAATAATTCGAATGAAACTAACTACATAGATGTATATAGTAACTATGGTATTGGTTGATACAATATATTTTTATTTACAACATAATATTCAACAAGCATAGTTTTGAACAATAAAAATATTTTAAGACAGAATACAATTTTTGAATCAAATCAAATTTTACACTCTTGATGGAGATTAATGTTAATGAAAGCATATTGGGAAGATCAATTAAACTACATGTAACCTAATTATTGGGAATCTCAATTTTAAAGTGAAAAATTTTCTGACAAAAGATATCTTATGGAATAAGCCACGACATGTAATTTGATTCTTTCCCGTGTCCCTTCAAATGTAAACAAATAGCTAAAATATTTTGTACATGACTCATATTTTAAAGTAACGTATAAATAAGCTGTAAAAATATTTTACAACACAACAGTCACATTATTTTTAATAGAAAATCTAAATGGAAGATGTAAAATGTGTTAAAACCCTTTATATTATTATAAATGCAATAAAACTACACGTAAACAATTATTACTTTGAGAAATATTGAAAATGGCTAAAATTTAGTTTTTTTTTCAAAGGCCTAACTGAATCTTTCATAAATTATTGTAAATACAATGTATTGATAATTATGCATATTATATAATTTTAGATCAAATATGTATTTTTATTGCCCACAGTATATTATTACTTTACAAAATGAATTTGTGAATAGGACTGAGCCGGGTATAATCATAAATTCAAGAAAAAAGATAGTTAAAGAATATTTACTTTGTTAAGAAACTCTGTTTAGAAAGTACAAATGTATTTATAAAAAATGATAAATAAAAATTATATATTAGAAACGTGATATAATGTTTGCCATTGGTGGAAATAAGTAGCATTAGATATTATAATATGACAGAAATACAAAAAAAATAATACTTTATGGTCACTTTTATGAGATGAAGGATTTTAATATTAAATGAAAGCCTTAGATATAAATTTTTTACTCTAAAAAAATATTTCATAGAGCCAAAAATTAATCTAAACTTCAAACTAATCAATTATTTTATAAATCACAACATTAAAGAAAATTTAAAATCAATCAACTAGACATAACACAACATATAGTAGCCAAATAGATATTATTTGGTCGTTGTTTATAAAAAGGACTTTTTTAAATAATTACATCATCATCAGAATAAAAATTCAAATAAAATAAAAAAGTTAACTGAAGTCAGTCATATTGCAGTCGTCGAAAATCTTATAAGAAGAAAAATTTATTGGAACATTAAAGTTATTAGCTACGCAAATAATAAATAAGATCTTATTTTAATAATTTGAAATTGCTTAATCATAAAATTTTTGAAATACATGATATATGGTTAAAAATATTTGACTTTTTGTAAGTAAAAACTTGTATACTCGAGCAATACTTGCTCATGTGTCGCTAAATGCATATAAAATTTACATATCAAGCTATAAGATTATGTTAAACTGACACTAATCTACCATATTATTTTTAACAGATTTTAAGTAAGAAAAATATTAATAAAAAAATTTAGGATTGTACAGTCAGGAAATTTGTTGACAAGAATTTACTAATTTTAATACATTTTTGGTAGATATAGTAGCTATTGTATCAATGGAAATGCAGTCTGTTTGAAGTTTTTTCATCCTAAATCGGTGTGCTATCAAATTCAGTACTATGTGGTGCTTACAAATTAAAATGGATAAACAATGGGTTGTATATATTAGACACTATAGAGATAATTTTGTGATCTTGTATGAAGTGCTGGTTGAGAAAATGGCGAGAACCATCCAAGAGAGAAACGTCCAAATACAGATTGAATACTTTTCCATCGACTCTTTCGAACCCATCTTGCTTCTTCTTTCTTCAATTGTTCAATGCCCTTAGATATAAAAGAAAAATATATTAAAAAACAACTCCTTTACATACACATTTCTATAATCAACTTACAGTTTTATCATTCCATATAGCTTGTAATTGAGATCCAAGCATGACGACTGTGAATATGGCAAAAAGAAGTGCTTCAAACACAAGAAATAATAGCAGCACAACGGTGGCCGGTGGAGAATATGCAGAGCATTCACGCCACTCTCTCTTGATACACGAAGCAAATTGCCATACAGACAGGATCAATGAATGTAATGATATCATTGCTATATACAACTGTAAATGAACAATCAATTAATCAACGTTCATGTTGAAAGAATTTTAGAATGTATATTTATATTGAAAAATCCGTTTTATAATTTGAAGCCATGATTAGACTAGATATTTGTTTGATAATAACATTCATAGATATCAAGATTGGATATATTTTACAAATATTTATGTAGTTAAGTCAATTTTGATCAATTTGTATTTGGTTCATAAAACTCTCTCGCACAAATTTATCCAATGACAACTCTTTTATACTCCCAGATAACATTGTTTATATATATATTTGCACATATCTATGTAATGTTATCAGGGGGGGATAAATAAATTGAATTAAAAATAAATTGCTATACCATTTATGAACAAATTGAATGATACCGTTATTGAATAACAACATAATGGCAGACTCGTATTCTTTCTTCACTAACAGTGAATTGACAGGACTGAGGTATTTTAATTATTATGTTCTTTAATGTGTAATTGTAATAATAAATAGATAAGAGTTGAGAAAAAGTCATTCTGTATAAGGTGAATAAAAAAATAAAACTCACTGTGAAGAGTACAAAGTACTTTTGGTTGTTTTCACCGACACAGTTATTGACCCAAGGACAGTGATGATCCATTTTTCTAATGCATCGTTGACACACGGAACAATGGTGGGCTCGCTCAGGTTTTATACTACAGCATTTCGAGCACTTAAATATCACTTGGCCTTCTCTAAACCCCATCTGCTGGATCATTTCCTTTGTAGCGTTCCCTTTTGGTACAGCACCCTATTTTATAAAAGGTATAAATTATTAACCTTAACATTGATGAAATAAAAATTAATAATTGTTTTGCTTTTTATAAATACTTAAAAATCATTATTTGTGTTTTTTTACAGTTTGAAAGAATTTTTATTATAAACAATAGCAAATATTTGAATAATACTTACTGGGTCAGTAAACATTGTTCGGATGTGAGAAGCGAAAGCAAGAACGGCAAATATTTGAAATATAATTATATTTATATAACTATAAAAAGGGTAAGGTCCAGTTCCAGGAATCAAAATAACCATCATAACGACAAATTCGGCATAAAGAATAAGAAGCCATGTTAATATCGCACAGATTATTCCGCAAATGTCCTAAATTTCAATATAAGAATTATTTAATTGTCGTAATTTTACTAATAATTGATTTGTTACAAACCTTAATGCACCATGCTACACCAGCACAGCATCTGTTGTGCATGTCAACTTGCTTCCGAAAAGTTATATCAAAATCTATTTTGTACTGGTCCACCATCGGAAAATGATTGAAAAGTAATTGAAGATATTATTTGCCTATAATATAAATAGATTTGACAAAATAAAATATCCATGCATATTTTTTTTTGCAAAATGAAAACATGTCCATGCAAAAAAAAGTATATTAAAAAAGGGCGCAATAGGCAAAAAAGTTGAAACGCTAAAAATAATTTAAGTTTTATTATTCACAAATTCAATAATAAAAATTAGGTGCATGTACATTTCATAATGAAAAAAAGGAGTACTTTACATATTGCAAGTAGGTATTACATGTAGAGAGGGGGAAGGGAGGGGTCGATAAACCATAAAAATATTATGTAAATAAGAATACAAAATGTACCTACTTATTAGAATCTACAAAATTATATTTAAAAAAAATGCGGAAAAAAGATGCATTCAATCGGGAGTCACAAGACTATGTTATAATCAAAATAAATCTTCAAATATCAAGGCGTTGTCTCATTACAAACAATCACCAAAAGTATATTGAAAAAATTAATGTAAGTGCATATCATATGAATATTGGGGATTAACAAGCAGCAAATAGTAAACCTGTGGCTCTATTTAGGGATATTCTTTAACAGGAATTAGCATCTCGCTGGTTCTTTAAAATGTACTGATTAACAAATTTCACGTGCACTCAAGACCCGTTCTTCTGTCAAATGAGCTATATTAACAGCAGTGTTACCATAATACAATAATTAGGATGATTGATGTCCCTACCTCCATGATTTTCTCTAAATCATTCGATGTTCTTTCTTACTGGCCGAATTGATGTAAGAAACGATTAATACAAATGAGTTTCATTATGTTGATGACTAAATAATAAAAAAAATGTTTGATATGAAAATTGTGATGGTTTTAGAATAGTATTGATTGGAAAATAAATATTTTTTTACTATGCTGGAAAAACTAAAAGTATTAATAAAATGAATAATGGGCGATCTGTATATATTTATGTATTGTGACATTTGAAAGATAACAGCTCGCTCCCCGGGCATAGTACTGGCTACACCAGTGTGGGTACGTGGTCCCGTTGGAGTCTCCCTCTTTTCATAATTTACTAGTCATCACCGGCGCGTTTCATTGTATTGTACAATCGGAATACTCCCTTGTTGTCCAGTATTTAATTCTCCATAGATAGCACACATTAGTTTACATTTAAGTGACTAATCAATACAAGAGCTTCACTCCGGCGAATTCCAGTTTTGTTAGAGGGTCGATTTGAAGACAGTACATTTAAAAATGGCAGTGAGTAGGATTGTTAAATAAAAATATTCCACTAATGTCATCCATATGGTATTTGGAATATCAGTTTTTGTTTTTTCCATATGTTAAACTATATACATATTTTAATTAATTTCCAGCCACCAAAAGGAAAACAAGCAGCCAAAGGCTCCAAACAAATAATGGAAGAGAACACCGCTACTCTGGCTTTTTACAGGAACATGGGTCTTTTTGCTGTGACTCTGTATCTTGTGGTCATGGTAGTGTTCTTCTTCGAACAAATTACTGGCGGCATTGTGGTGAGTAAAATTGCATTTAGATAAAAACTAATAAATTTATGTCATATAATACATAATACAAATGTCATATCATATTTGTAATCTTAATATACACATTTAAAAAATATATTTCAGGCTCTCATTATGATGACTACCATTGTGTATATTGCATCTTACAATATCATGAGATATGCTGCAAAAGTTCAATACACTGAAAGTGGATTTATGATAGACAGTGGGATTGATTTGAACATGGAAGGAGGCATGGCAGAGTATGTTTCTTTAGATAAAAATATATTTAAGATAATAAATACTATTCTTAAAATTATTTTTATAGGCATATTAAGGACATCTTTATCTTGACTGCAATATCGCAAGTGTTAGCTCTGTTGAGTAACTATTTTTGGTTGCTTCTGCTCATTGCTCCCATTAGAGGAGGCTTCATGCTATGGCGTTCCGTATTGTCTCCCTATTTCTTCCAAGAAACTGCACCTGAGCCGGAAATGGATGAAAAGAAACGTAAGAAAATGGAGAGGAAGATGAAATTTCGAAATTAAGGTTTATAAATTCTATTAGTTTGTTTTGCATTGTTAATTGTTTTATTATTTATTTAGTTTTTATAATTTAATATTGCGTTAAAACGTTGCGGTTGTAATTTATTTATTCATGCTCAATTGTAAAACTTTTTTTTTAAATTTTCCAAATTCAATGTTAATGCATTTGGAATAATAAGATATTCGATTCAAGTGGATTCATGTTCAAAAGTTAAAATAACGGAAGTGTTTTATTAATTTAATACAATGCCTTCTTCATATTATACTCACAAAATTTGACTTGCCACCTTTATGAGACTCTCTTATACTTATATGTGACAATATTTCATATAAGTATTGCAATTTTGTTCTGCTTCTTATATTGAAATAAGATTTTCTAATAACTTTTGTTTTAATTACAAATTTCATATGTATTTGAATATTATGTTAATACGTATGTCAAATTAAGATGAATGTAGTTATTTTTCAAAAAAATGATCATATAATTAATCAGTATAATATGTATAAGGTAATTAATAGGTTAAGATCCTTTGTGACAAACTGCGTTGCACAGTTTTTTTACCAATATAAATGTATCTTGATTTATTAAAAAATGTACCTATACAGCATAATCATAAGTTTTGTCATAATATTACTATAAACTGTGTCAAGTCATTATGGAATAAAGATTTTTTCAAATTACTTATGTTTGTTTCTTCATATGCCATATGGAAGTCCTTATTGATATAATTTATACAAAAAAATTAGGAAAATCACAAACAAGATAAATTTATTAATCTTCTTAATAGGGTTCAATATATTCATTGTTTTTAAATCATTTATTTTTTCATTGCATGTTTATAATATTGCGTTATCTGTAAAATTCCTTTTGTAAGTTTTTCATTTTGCTTGCTTTATGTTTTATTCGAACATATTTTTTTATCATCGATGCACCCGGGGAATGATGAATGAATTGAATGCGTTTGCGAGTAAATGTATGAATGTATGAATTGTGATGTTAGAAAAAGGTAATATAAGAATAAACTAAGTTGTGGATAAGTGTATATGGCTTAAAATTTGATGAGAAGTGTGAATAGGACATTTTTATGGAAAAATAGTAGTAGTAGTACATCATTATTGATTGGTTTTATAATTTTTTATTAGTTAAACTTAAAAATGCACTTGGCGTGGTTCCACTATATTTGTTACTGTTGCGATTGGTTACGGTGGAGAAACATAGTGGAAATGCTAAATTCAATTTTTCATTATTATGAGTTGTCCGGTAGTTTGTTAGTATTTTTGATCTCAAGCAGGTAGTCAAGAGTTCGATTGTTAGTAAAAGTAAAAGTAAAGAAATGGATTATTTAGATTAAGACACAATATACTTTAATTTTGTATAGAGATATTATTATTTAATTTTGTATAGAGATTTTATATTTAATTATAAAAAAAGTGATTTCATAATTGAACTTGTTAAAAATAATTATATTGTACAAGAATAATGCTATAACAAAATTATGAAAATCTTATACTTTGCTTGAAGTTCGCTTGAATTTTGATAATTTTTATAGTTAAAAATTAAATCTCAACCCTTCCACTATTGAGCCGAAATAATTTTAGTATGGAATACGAGCAATACATTCTTAACATTCCTGCACTATTTTTGTCTGTATAGTCAATAAATTAGAAACCTGAAATTTCTGCATTTACGTAAAATGAATAATATAAACTTTATATTTGCAATATATAGATGGATGAATTGCTCTTGTAATATCAATAATTTCCGTCTAGTCCAAATACCCAGTTCAATAATACGAAAATAAAAATCATGGTGAAAATGCACTTTTCCAAAATCTTATATGCTCATCGATTATTTAATTGATTTGGCAAATAATCGAAATTCGCTTACTGTGGCGAATATAAAATAATATTGTTTAGTATGATTTAAATATAAATCACGTTTCGCTTATTATTCATTGTATTTACGTTGATGAATCGTTTATAGAAACGTGTTGGTAAAAATTAGTATACAAAAATAAACACGTAATTCTCCCATTTATGTTTAAATATTAAAATAAAATGTACACCTAAATATTTTTTTATCAAATGAGCAAATATTTAATTTTGCGAATGCTTTTCAGTTGGTCGATATTTGATAATGTTTTAGAGGGGTTAGATTTTATTTTCAGACTACTAATGAATGCTTCTTTTGTTGCTCTCTGTATAGTGGTTTTAAGTTCACGAGCCACAGTTTTAGGGGTGCTGTTTGTGTCTAGCTTCCTGTTAAAGAGTATATAAAGGTGGGCAATTTGTGGTACTTGATCATTTTCACTTTGACGCCCGTCGTGTCTGTTGGTCTCTCCATTTTCACTAGTCGGTGACTAAAAGTGAGTTTGTAATAAATATTTTCACTTTTCAGCCAATTATATTTCATTAAAAAAATATTACGAAATGCCATATTTTTAGACAGCTTCACCTCTTTAAAAGCACCCTCTCACTATATTAATTTACTGTTTTGAAATAGATGCTTGGTTTAATTTTTAGTAAGCCTTTCGACTAGTCATAATATTATTATTTTGATCGATGCTTTGATTATTTCAATCTTCTTCAATGTTTCAACCATTCAGAATTCAGAGTGATAGACGTTGAAGGCTTATTTGTTTTTTGTAATTTATGAATTAATTTTGAATGACCGTTTACATTTTTATTGAAAATTATATTGTTCGTGTTGTGGGGAAGTTCCATAAATTATTCTATCTATACACTTCGTTCTCAAAGTCAAGGCGAAATGCATTACTTTGAAAGTGGTCACTATTTCAATTCACACACAACTTGTTTATCTATGTACATAACTGAAACCCCTCAAAATGCACGTGTTATTTATTATTGAGTAAGCTTATTATAATTGGGGAAAAGCGGGTGATAAATCTCGCGTATGATTTTATTTTCTTCATAGAAATTACCATGACAATGGAGGGCAATGCAAGTTGTATTTGGGTTACAATTACACTTGCATAATACAAATAGCATGTGTCTTGGGAAATATTGTGACTTTCTCAAGAAGAGAAAGACTCGGTATTCTCGTCGGTCTTCGTGTTTAAATTGCTCTATCGTAATGTCTATTGCTATTTAGAATAGCAGTGTTTCTAGTCGAAAAGCGCAATATTGTTGCATCTAATATACAATTCCACTATTCTAAATTATCTACTAACGCATTCCCATCGGTCTTGTGAATAAACAAGACATCATCGTTGGAATTAATCGTTTTGGCGGACAAATTGAAAATCAATAGTGTTTCCCAGAGAAACACTAGTACAAGGCTATATGCACCCATTTTACAATGTCAGGTAAATCAACAACTGACCTGAACCCTGCATTATTGAACATGGGTAGATTCATTCGGAAACATCAATAACCATAAATGCAAAAAATAATTCACATACAACGACATAGGTTTACTAGACTAAGAAAAAATAACGCCTCCAGACAATAAGTCCCACCCATGTGAACATGTTTAAAATTATGATTTTTAATTATTATATAATTTAATCAATCTAGATTTTCTATTCACCGTGTGAACTGACTGTCAATACAATGCACATGGAATAAATATTCACACAATATTAATTAACCAGTAAAGTTCATTTATAATTATCAAATAGTCAGTTAGATGAATAAGAGTATTTGGTTATTTATATAAAAAAAAACATCGCGAAAGCTCTCCATGTTGCAAGTTGATCTGTAAATGTGATTAGATGGTTTCGGTTCTTTAAAAGATAGTGAACAAATCTGCCACATTACATAAATGAAATTATTTATTGCTCACCGCTTTATTTCTGTAATTATTTTTGATGACATTTTTAAAATAAACTTACTTATATGAAGGCAAAATAGTCAATTGCGACATATTCACAATCGGATAAGATTCAACAAAATCACGAAAGAATTATGCAACATGCACACATAATTTCTTTTTTAAGAGAGTAAAAATATTTTGTAAGCGTTTTTCCCCCCAAGATGGTTCAACACGCTATGATTTGATTTAATTGCATATTTTTCGTAATAAAAATAATATACCAAAATTTAGAATGCTCCAAATGATCGCCCATGCAAATTATTGTGAACCGCATCTCGCAGAAAATAGAAATTCGTAGGTTAATTTGGCATAATGTTACATAAATATAATTTTTAATTACCTCCTTAATTAAGGTATTTTTGTGATTTTATTCCTCAACCAACACGTAATTTATTTCAGTGATGTAATCTACGAATAGGGCAATGTGGTTTTCCAAGTACAAATCCCCATAACTAGGTAATTTTAATCATTCGCAGCTTCCTACTAGCACCTAGTTATCAATATTGATAGTGTTGACTTCTGGGTGGAATCCCATAATTTAAATAAATTTGCTTGGTTTAATTTCCACAATATTTTATTGACATGTCTAACTACTTTCAACCATTAACATGTAGTCATCCTCAGATACTAGTTAGTCTGATGACTACATGTTAGTAGTCGAAAGTACTTAGATATCTCAATAAAATATTGTGAAAATAACACCAAAGAAATTTCTTTCAATCAATATTGTAGTTTATGACATAGTTATATGTTGAATTTTTAATATAAAACTTGCGTCCATCTGAGCATTCAACCTACATATTTTCATTTTGATTATTCATCGAAAGTGAAACTGATATGGAACGATGACCACGGGCCCTTTAAACAAAAATATGACAAAATAGTCATATGTAACCTTAAATTTTTATAAAAACAAACTGGTCATCATTAAATTTTAATGCGTTTTAAAGTTTAACCATAATCAAGAGCTTGAAATAAATGTATATATTACGCTTACGGTGAAAAAAAATACACTGCCCTTTAAATATAGGTATGCTAATATTTTATTTTATTTAATGATCTACCATGTTTTGTTGGCACTCATTAGACATAAATCAATTAAAGTGTATTAAATTAAAACAATACCTAAAAAGACTATATGATTGTATTAATTAATTAATTAGGTCGACATGTCTGCAACAATCACTTCTTGGTTTGCTAATGCCTCTTCGCCCAAGAATCTAGACGAAGAGAAGGAAATAGAGTCTGTGAGTTTAAGAGCCGAAAATCTGGCGAAAATCGAGTTGAGGGAAAATTCGGCCACAAGAAAACACGCTTTGGAGCATATGAGGAACTGGGTCACAAAAAACAAGGATGTCGTCAACATGAGAACAGGTATTTAGATTTTAAAATTGTTACACACCTTTTTTATATTGGGCAATATTTTCCCGAAGAACTTCGAATCGAATTTCAACATTTAAACATAATATCTCGATTGTAAATTAATGCCTGCATTTAGATGACACGTTCCTGCTGCGATTCTTGAGGGCCAAAAAGTTCAGCTTGCCAATGACTGAACAGCTGATGCTGAAGTGGCTTAATTTGAAGAAGAGTTTTCCCATGATGTGCAAGAATTTGGATTATATGGAGCCGACCATCAAACAGATCATCGACGATGGGTGAGTAAGATTGAAATATTATTATGTATCCTTTCGCAATCCAATGCATAAAATTGGAGTAATTGGACTATGCATTAAAATTGTCTCGATTGCACAAAACGTAGATTAGAAAGTAAAATGAATATGTATGTGAAGGGCTGTTTGGGCAAAATGACATTTGGAAATCAAACTATGAGTCAAATAAATGTATGGAATGGAAATTGAGTAATGCCATATTCAAATCCCATTACAATCAATGCTGTATGGAATGAAACGTATTTCAAAATATTTAAGAATATTTTAGGCTCTGGAAATTATACAGTATTCCATTAATAGAAATCAATAACCCAAATTATATTACCTATTATTAAACTATGTGGGGTTAATAAATGTAGTGGTTAACCCTGTGGAATTAACGGGGGCGGTAGACAAATACTCGATAAAAAACTATATCACACAAGATTTTGACCATCTAAAAATAGAAATTCAACGTTTTTTTTCCTTTTTATCAAACGACAATATTAAACCATTCAATTATATTTAAAAGCTCATCATATTGATTAGGATCATTTATTTGTTGAACCATTTTGATGATATTATTAAAAACCTATCATAATAAATAATCAGTAATACAACATGCACATATTTTATATTAACATTATTTTATTTAGGTCTACTACTGCCTCGTAAACTTCTTTTATTTCCTTATATACAATATTATTCCAATAATAAGATAATGTGCTTGGAAATCAATATGATATTTAGTTATTAGGGATAAGTAGCCAATTTACGGCAGCGAACCGGTGACTCTAAAGTAGTTAGTCAACATCTTAACGACGAGCACATGTTGCGTGTATGTCTTAACCTTTGTGTATGATTTCTCATCTGATGCAAGTTACTTTTTAGTATGTGTGTAATAGAAAAGTGTTACGAGTATTCTCTTTTTTTATTTATCTATTTGACGACGGATTTTTGCGTCTTTGTGCGGTGGAAGTTTGTTTATTTTTACTCTGCGATTGACTGATGCGTTTTATTTGCGTGTGTTTTCACATGATTAATTATGCTTTTTTTCAATATATTTTTTTTTTTGTATTTTTACAGATACATCTACGTCTCAATCAACAGGGATAAAAATGGTCGCAAAGTCATCATGTACAATATTGGTGGGTATCTTATTAGAGTTTATTCAATGGTATTAAGTACTTTTGCTAGCGTTTGCATGTTGCATTTTACCGTGTGATTCGCGATACTGAAAAATATTTTTTGTCACAAATTAACTCCAAATATCAAAGCACGTACAATATATTATTATTGAAAATTAAGAATACCACTTCCGACCGAGTATAAATAATTCCAAAATGTGTTACATTGTATTTTTTTCGGCATTGTTAATTTGTAAATGATTGATTGTTGTTAATGTAGGACGATTGACTAATAGAAATGTTCCACACTTGTCCGGAAGGTAAAAATCCGCATGTCATCCGTTAGTTACTCAACTAAATGAACATGTATATTACTTAATAGACTCTCCTTTCATACGGTTATATTGTCTGGCGTATAATATTTATTCGACAATGCGAAATGTTGACCAATATGAGGAAGAAGATACTTGATGATTTTTTTTCTTACGAACACGCGTATGAGCTTTGATCAATTTATTTTCGACATAGAAGTTGAGAAAGCGCAAACAGTTATATTATAATGAAGTTTTATGTAATGTAATTTACGCACTTATGAATGGGCTATTAAATATTACATAAATTATTTTAATTTGAAGGTAATTAAACATTTTTTATCGACCCTTTTCTGGTTGAAGATATTTTTTGAACTTTAATATGGGTATTTTCATTGTGTAAGGTAATAATTAGTTCTATCAAACGAACATTTCACTTCCGTCTCAAGAGAGTCTTATTTATAAATTTTCACCTTCTTCAAGATTGAGAGGTCAACTGTCTCTCCAAGCTCAAGAGTTGCTGTTCGTCTGGATTTTTGTTTATAAATCGTAGGTGACGTTAATTTTTATTACGCAAATATATACCTACATATGGTTTTATTGCCGGCGCGGCGTTTGAGCATAATACGAAAATTATTAAGAAGAGTGTTGTAACAATTGTATACGTTTTGTAATACATTACTCAATGTGATTGAAAAAAGGTACTCGTGATTCTGTTACAAGTATTTTTTAACATCTTAATATTATTTTTTATAGGAAAATTCGATCCTCTCAAGTTCAACAGCTATGATATGGCCAAGGTGCATTTCCTTTGCTATGAATCTTTGCTTGAAGATCAAGAAGACCAGATTTTGGGATTCACTCATATTGTTGATGCCAGTGGACTGAGCAAGAAGCATGTGATGAATTGGTGTCCATCCGAATTCGCCCGAATTATAAAATGGGGAGAGGTTTGTCAACTTTGTAGAGTATTAGTCGTTTTACAACTAGCATTCTTTCGGGGTGAGCATAGAGTTCAGGCTAAGGCTATTGTTTAAATTGAAGATTGTTGCCACACATGTACTTGTGAAAGTTAGATCGCGTAATGAAATCGTTTTATACGGAAACAAAATATTAATATTAAGGTTTGTTTTTGGTCGATAGTAGCATCAAAAATTTGCGAAAAAGTGAAAGCAAATCGATTGAGAAAGTAATTGTTTGATAGTTTTTGCATTTAGACTTAAAAAATAGTCTATTTATGTTACAATCACTAAACATCTGTAACATAATATTTGTATGTTTTTTTGAGGATTCTTACTTTAAATAATTTGTAATTTTTCAGCAATCAATGCCAATGAGACACAAGGAAATCCATCTGGTGTACTTGCCAAAAGCTGTGAGATATGTGTATGATTTTGCCAAAACTAAGCTTTCTAAGAAAATGAATGATAGGATGATGGTAAGCATAATTATTTTATTCAGAAATAAAATAGTTTTTTTTTCAATATATTGTAAAATTGTATCTATTGTAATATATTTATTAAAATTTGTCGTTAACTATTTATTTTTAAATTCAATTTCAGGCTCATAAATCCCTTGAGACTGTTCAGGCCAAAGTTGGCACTATGTGTCTGCCCAAAGAGTACGGAGGAACAGTTCCCGCTGATGAAATGTTGGAACAGTGGAAGAGTGAACTAGTCGGCAAACGTCAGATCATAAAAAATTTGGATAACATGGATATTTTATGCACCAAAGGTATTAACAAAAAGCCAGAAGAAAACAACGGAGAATGCCTTGCTGGATCCTTTCGCAAATTGGAGGTTGACTAAAACACTCCATAGATGGCGATTCACACTTATTATAAAAGATCTCAAGTATATTGATGTTGTAAAACCCAAAGCACAAACAGATATTAAGGATTTAATTTTTTTACACTTTATCTACCTGAAATATATAAAATTTAATATTTTTGTTTAACTATTATGTGGTCTAGTTGAAATGCTTCAAAAGAATGTATGCTCTTGTATTGATTGTGTTTTGTTATTGTATACTAACAAACTATTTAAACACTTTTAATAATTATTTATTTTAAAGTTACCAAACATAACTCAACCAGTAGTTTCAAATGAAAATTATGATTAAGGAAAAAATATCTAATTATATTGAAATGAAATGTAAATGCTTATTATTGTGATGAACTATGTATTTTATAATTCTTAAGTTGCTTGTTATAAATAGTATATAATTATGTACCTTATTATGATATAAATAGTCTTAAATGAAGTATTTATAAATCTTTCAATCGGACAAAATAAAATATTTTCATGGCAAAATTTAGGTATAAAAATATTTTAAGAAAACAAATATTAGATATAATAATTGTCTATATAATACTGTATTCTTAACTTCTGAATGAACAGAAAAATTTGTTAAATCGATCAAGTTATTAACATTTAACTTATTATAAGTTTCGGAGCCGAGTGTGCAATGTAAAAGAGGTAATGTGTCGCTGTGTTTATAACAAATATTTTTTACTCCTTCATTAAAAATTCTTGAGCTTTGAAAACATATAACTTACATATATTTAAAGTAATGATAAAAATTATACGGAGTGGAGTAGGTAAAGAACTTAGTTTTTTCTCGGTATGGTTTTTGCCTTATAAATAGTTGAACTCTGGATACATATTTATCAAATATATTAAATTGAGATATAGTTATCTCAATACCAGTATATTTCAAATAAATAACAGTTAGGCTCACAAATTTATATGCACATTAAATTTATATGTTATTACCTTTTGTGTAATAAAAGATAAGGTAAGTGATCATTAGCTTATTGAAGATAAGGGGCACTTTGTTATTAATTGCAGTGGTAGTTTTAAATATTTTTTTAACAAAAATTTATTGAAATAGAAAAATACTTATACTAATTGTGAAGTTTCAATGGAAAAGGTGTTTTGTGTTTTTCGATAGTTTAGTTTAATATGAGTAATTTTACCTATGTACGCGGTGGCAATGATGAAAAATAATGCTAATCCAGGGAACTGAACTTTTAGGACTGTCTTCTTGTTTAGGACACAATCATTAATTATCTAGGAGAGACTAAAATAGTTTGTGTTAAATTAGCGTAGAAGAGTATTTTTAGAATACAAAATCTATATTTATTCATTTGTATACATATGTGAATGTCATTTATATGGTAACACTAGATGTAGCGGCAATCGGTTCGCTCGAGCAAAGCCGCTTTGAACAGTTCTGTGTTGTGCGTCAGTGAGTGACAGCTGGCCGTTCAGCGTCATTACATTTTTTGTTACAACAATCACTTATAACAATAACAAGTTAATCATTCACCCTGAAGTATCCTGAAGGGAAGTGGACTATTCTCCGTTAGTTTCTCTGTGTATTCTTCAACACCGATGATCATCCAGAAACAAGTCAGTATCCACTTTTTGTTTACACTTCTGTCTTCATCGAGATGATGTTACCGCTCCCCGAATTATGGACCTCTTTCTACAACAATCACACTACTATAATGTATTTATTCAATTTATAAATCAATTATATTTTATTTATCCAACCACGGACTCGACAGAGACTTCTTCCCTAATATTATTTGGGACGGAGCTTAACGCGTGGCTCTTATTAAACTTTGCACGAATTTGGTATTTAATGAAAATTTATTATTAATAGTAAAATATGTGACATTTTGAATTGAACATACATTCACGCCATTGCGAGAGTCGTTAGTTTTTTTAATTTAATTTAAATGTCACCAACTATTTTTTTTTTTAATAGGAGTACGGCGATAATACACGATAAATATTTAGTTTGTTGGAAATCAACATCAAATAATTATAATACTGAAGGTGATTACACTTATTTTAAATGAGCGATTTATTTAATTTAAGATTAGTGCAATATGTATACAGGTTGGACTTGAATTAACTGAGAATATTTTAGGGGGCAGTATGGTATCGCATAAATAGGAAAAAATTTTTTTTTTTAATTTTTTTTTAAATTAAGTAAAAATATTAATAGTTGCTTTTGGAATCGAGTTTGGGCCACCATCTTAGTATCAGCTGTTTGTTTTATTTTTAAATAATAATAAAAATATATATCATATAATTTTTCTTCCACCCCTTAAAATATTCTCAGTTAATTCAAGTCCACCTTGTATATTTAATTTTAAGTAAAATAAGACGGTTTTGAATGGCTTATTTCTAGTCATTTCATTAAAATTCTGAAGGATCAATTGAACCGAAAATTGAGAAGTTTCTTCCGAATAAAAAAAAACAATTTTCAAGGTCTTTCAAATACTGATATTGGATTTTTTTAGATTACTAAATTTTTTGTAGAAATATCAAAATTGATCATTCTTATCTGAAACCAAACTGAAATCATTCTTACGCAATATTGACTCAGTTTGGAGATTGTTCAACTTAAAAAAATTAATTCTCCTACATAATTTTTACATATTATCACATTTATAATATTCCTCTAATAAATACATTAATTTGTGTTCCCCTTTGGATAAATCTCTCGGAATAATTCATGACCTCGTCCAATGAATGGTGATTGTATGTTTCACGCTCTATAGAACATCACATTCATTTCATCGATACATTTAAGTGTTTATACATACTTGAAGACGGTTTTAGATTTCAGCATGTTTTTGTATAGGCCTTGTATATTTTTTTTACCAGTTTTGATCTGTATATAAATAATTATTATTGCTTCTGATTAGACTAGTGGTGACTGTCTGTATAAGAAAGTGTTCTGCGCATTGGTCTAGAAACTATCGATATAAAGTTACACACGTCTATCATATAAATAAATACAGGATGTTCATTTATCCTATAAAGAATCAACTAAAATCAAAGTAAGATTGAATAACGAATCGAAGGCCCCCATACAATTATTCTGCAATAAAATTTATCCATACATGCTAATCGCTTCTTTAATTTTAAAAACAATAAGCTGGCGAAGTTTGTTCTTCTGAAAATAAATTCTATATGTTCTGTATTAAGATAAAAGGCTTCAGTAGGTTCTCACACGCATTATCACAAGTCGTTTAAAATACAAATTTGGATGTTTGATTTTCTAGTTATCGATAACATGATTCCTACTTAAAATGTTACCTTTAAAATACTGTACATATAGAAATAAGTGATACTAATAACGGTGACACCATGTATATTACCTACAAATATACCGCGTGTTAAATATTGAATGTATCTAATATCCGATGTCTGATTAAATTTCTAGTTTGTGTTCACATTGACAACTTTATAGTGTAAAAGTCTGGTTATAAACGAAACTCTTACATTTTAATTATAAACATTTCCTCTGTGAATATTTTTCTGTTGGATCACTTTAACAACAACATTGAATATGAAAGGTTAAAAAGACTTTTTTGCCGACGGTGACGTGTTTACTTTAATGACTGTTTTGCTTTCGCAATGTTTCCTTTTTGTCAAAAGATAAAAGCAAACTTTGGTGTCATGGAATTGGTTTGATGATTTAATCGTTTTGCTAAACAAAACCTGTTAAATATTTCAATGTCTCCTTCGATTTGCGAATTTAATTAAATGCATTTTCTGTGAGCAATATTTTTATATTTTTTTTATTATTTACTTTCAGGTGTTGTCAAACAACTTTTTGGTGGAGTTAAATAGATATTTAGACAGTGTAGTTGCTTGTAATGAATGAGAGTGACCTAGATAAAACGACATCCGTCAAGAACTCAGGTGATCAAGAAATATCATCGGATCACTGCCAAGTAAACTGTATTGAGACTGTATTCGACTCTAAAAAAGATTTTTTATTGGAATTGGAACGGGAGGCATCTAAATTCCTAGAAGGCGACGTAATCATAAATAGAAAAAATCCGTTTAGGCCGTTTCCCGATAATGAACCAGATGAAAACGGCGATACGATCAAAGCAAAGTCAAGTAGCCCTATAGTTCAAAAGAAAGTTATCGTTCCCTTGCCGAAATCCCGTGTTACCCTTCCACGTGTAAAAAATAACGGAACACAAGCCCAAGAAAATAACGTTATTATCAATAAACAACAGCCGCCCATATATGAGCCTTGTGGATTTAGCCTGGAAAAAAGTTCTGATGGGTATGCCCAACTAGTCAAGATTTTAACCATGGAAGATAAACTGAGAAAGAAACCTAGTGGGTTGAAGAAAATACTGCCTTCACTATTTAAAAAGAAAGCAGACGATGATGGCCAAAATATTAATATTAAGAAATGTGAAATTGGCAGTTCACAGCAATCTTTTGATGATACCGATTCCTCTTCGGGACATAATATTTCCAGAAAAGCATGGTCGGAGGAAAACCTGGAATATGATCAAATTTCAAAGTCTATAAATGCCGAGACCAGTGAGAATTATGAATCATTGTTAGATGATTCAACAGATAATCATCGTAAAGGAAGCGTATCGTCCAGTAGTACTCTAGTATCGGAGCATCATCAATCTGACGATAATTTCAAAAATAAAATCGGTAATAAACTAATAAGAAAAGGTTCTCTTAGAGATGAGTACTTGCGAAATAGAAATCAAAAAGTATCGCCAAAAGCAACCTGCACCGGGAGACAATCTGCTCCTATATCGGGAGAACGTGTTCAAGTGATGGATTCAGCACCTTTGAAAGCCAATGCTGATAATGAGTCTCCCAAGTATTTAATTTCGCCCAAACCTCTAAGATTTTACCCATTAGTTGAAGGCGATAATCAAAATAACATTTCTACAGAAGGTGAGCGCGGGTTCCGACCGATAAGCACAAAAAAATGTGTTTTTCAAACGAATAATGAAGATGTGCCCATTAAAAATATTGAAAGACGTGAAGATCCAATGTCAGGAGAAAGTATATATGCTAATCTCACTGGCGAGAAAAAATACTTGGACGTAAACAATTTCAAAAAGAACCAAACACGCTCTAATATAACGCCAATGCCACCTAAAAAGTCAGAGCATGTAGGAGATTTTCAACCAAGAATTGTTACTCAAGAACTATATATTCGACCTCAGTCTCCACTAAGGCCACCACAATCAACAAAAAGTCCCCCGGCTATATTTATGCCTAAAATCGGTGTTTATCGCCCTGTAGCTGAAGGTCCTCGTCATCCTGTGTATCCATCTCAAAATAAAACAATATATGGTAATATTCAAGCAAAAGAAAATGATAAAATAAAGCCTCAACCTACACCCGTTGAACCAATCGTTCATATAGCCGAAAATAATTCTAACCCGGAAAAAATACAAAAAATGCGCAATCTACGAAATGTTGAGCTCTTTTACTGGCAACAACTGAAAAAATTACGTCAGCAACAAGATGCCGAGTTAATGAAGCACACTTTATCGGCGACCAGTTTGGGTGATTCTAATTCATACGTCGAATATTCAGTCCCACCTCGTTGTCGAAGTGTCAGTCCTGGAGTTATGAGTACCCAACTGAGTACCAGAAGTTTAAGCTTACCAAGAAGGGCACAGGAAAATAAAAGTATCCCCCCGAAGACGTTACTACAAAACGAAGTCATTAATGCAAATTTTGTCCGAGGTTCTCAGAAACGATTGACTATCGGATGTGTGAGCGATGTAAGCGCACAAAAGTTAAAGCCACAGCCGGCTCAGCGCAAACTTCAAGGAACCCTTCGAATGCAAGTCGATCCAAAGGTCGTTATAAAAATTGATAGTCAAGGTAATTCCGAATACGTCAATGTCGCTAATATTCCGGGACGATTGAGAGGAATATTGCCTAAAAGCAATCCTAGATACTTGCCCGATTACTATGCGAAGGTTGACCAACCACTAGACATGGTGATGGAAAATCTACCCTCTGCTGAAACTCCCACCAGCGGTTATCAAACACATGATTATTATCAAGAAATCAACGAGTTTCCTATCTACGGTAAAATATCCAAAAAGCCGCCAGTAGAAGGCGTGTATGCCAAAATTAACAAGGATAAGAAGAAGCCGGAGCCGCCACAAAGAAGTGCGGTTATTGTTGCCAAAGAATTAATGTCAAGACGTGTAGCTTCATCGAGTGTAGTGTCAGAGTCTGATAGTGGTTTAGAAATTGAAGTTCAACAAAACGCCAAGAAGATGGATTTACCACATGCTTCGCAAAATGGTGAGTTTATTGTTCATTTAATACTAAAATAATTTTATCATCGCTTTGAACGTTTACTTATGTATAAATATTCTATTATTTAATTAGAAGTACATAACAATCTGACCTTAACCCTTAACTTATTACGCTCAGTGAATAAGACGCGTGGTTACAAATACTGTGGTCATGGGTTCAAATCCCGCTAAAATAAAAATATATTAGTTGATCAGTTAGTGTTGACAATTATTTTATTAATAAATATTAATAAAATAATTGTCGATAGTGTGTGTATGTTATATGTACAGTTCCCTCAACCATCAGTGTTACCAAATGGAAGAACAATATTTTACTACAATTAATGCATATGTAAAATATATAATAATAAGAGTATTAGACCGCCTCATATTTACGTTTTCCAGATACTACATTATTATTGTATCCAGTCGGAAATTCGTTTGTGTTCGAAATGTATGAAGTTAAAAAATGTTAATTCTAAAACATCATTTAAGAAAATTTCAATTAATATTACCCTAGTATATTAATAACATGCCATTTGACCGCATTTTCTTCAAACTTCACCATCTATTACAAAACAGGGTTTGTATACGTATTGTGTTGTAATGTAAATAATTAATAGCTCATGGGATAAGTCGGGTGGCTACAAATACTGGGGTCGCCTTGATCCAGATTTACTCTAATTTCCTAAATACTAAGGCGATTATTTAGTCGGTGACCCGTATAACTAGTAATATTTAAGATGACAATGAATAATAAAATTGTTATCGTGTGTAATAACCAAAATTTGTAAATACCTTCTTAAAAAGTCGCTCGGGGCGTATATATATAAATAAATATATTTCTGTAAATAAATAATAAACCAATATTTTTTTTGAATGATGACCTCGGGTACTCGACAGGGTGTATTTAAAATAATAAACATTGGTGTAAAAATATAAGGATTCTCATGATATCAACGTTATTAAAAAAATATACAACTCTTGATATTTTCTCTGGATTATACATGTATGTTTGCTTATTCCTCGAATTTCACTGCTGGGTGAGTTTTCAAGATTGGTATGTATTTATATCTAGTAATATCCCAATGTTGATTAATATCGATAGTTGTAATCGCGGTTATTTCTATTAATCTTAAACTGAATGTTGCAAAATATAGATTTGTTGTGATGAGTGGTCAATCGGCCAAGGCGAAACAAGAGGACATCCCGTATGATAAGCGATTGTTGTTGTTCGAGGTTGTCACGATAATAAATATGTACACTTTCCGATGCTAAGACAATTAAGCTTAAAACTTATTTTTAGACATAACGATCGTCACACAATCTTATCATCAATGTCATTAACCCACATGTGTGTCTATTGTCAAAGCAAATAGTGCAAAATGTCACTGCGCTAAATATATTCCAGAATATCAATATGCTCATCATCGTTTCACTGAGGGTGTATTTTCGAGACGTATTTTATTTTACGAGGTTTGTTTTAGACTCATTCGCGCAAATATTTATTTAAATCATATCAATGTTCCTTAGAGTGCGTTTCTGCTGTAGGCGGACCGATCGTTAAATTGTTATCGAGGTGTATGTATATTTTTTGCCATAGACGAATGTATAGTTTACATAGCATTAACCTCAATATTCCCAGTCGCTGGATGTTAAATAGTATGCTCTTGTGTTGGTTTATGTATTGATATTTTATTATATATCATTTAAAATGCTAATTTATTGGATATTTTATACCAATCGCGTACCAGCATGAACCTCAAGTACAGTGCACATTAGTTTATTAACGTTACGTGTTAGGTTGTATATATTACATTATGTTGATTTATTCGCATTTGATTCCGAATTCCGAATAAATAAGCAATAACGGCATTGCTTTCGAATGACTTTATTATACCGATTGATATACTGTGAAAGATGTTACCAAACAAGATGTTTACAGGAGTGACTTTAAATTAAACATGAAGTATACGGTATACGAATGAATAATTTTCAAGCGTTTGGGTGAATTATGTACATATTTATGTTTGTAAACCGTTAGTTGTATATTGCCAAAATAAATTATATGCACCCAAGTCATAAGAACACACAAATTAAATAAATCAATTAATTTGAATAAATGTTCGGGTAATATAGTAATATAGATTCTCTCTTTCATAAAAAAATATCATTTTTCTTATATATAATACTCATATATTCTTCGACCAATAGATAAATATCTAAATAGATTAAGACTCGTCTGTAAATTGAGTGTAATATAACAAAACCTTGGCCAAGAGGGTGAAAAAACAACTTTTCAACTGCTCACAATATGTAGAGCACTGAGTGACTTTTATTATTTATCATAAATATTACTTTATTATTCGTCGGATATTGAAAGAACAATTTTATAACATAATAATATTAATAAAATAAATATTTTTGAAATTTGCATTCAACTTTGTCCCATGAATATACTATTTGAATAATGATAACTTTTTTGTAAATAACAGCGAGTTGATATAAAATAAAATAATAGTCAAATAATAAAGCAATATTATATAGGTAATCGTTGCGTTCTGTTTTGTTATTTAGTATTCATGAAAAAAAGTTAATAATTGAATAGAATCATAATCAAACCTCGGCGAAGATGGTGTAAAAACTTTTCAATTGCTCACAATTGTAGAGCACTGCGCGTCCTATATATTTATTGTACATATTGCTTTGCTTCAGTAAAATTTATTTATTCTATTTTAACTGTCGGATATTGAAAGAACAATTTTATAACATAATAATATAAATAAAATAAAATAAATATTTTTGAAATTTGCATTCAACCTTGTCCCATGAATATAGTATTTGAATAATGATAAATGTAGATGTTTTATGTAAATATCACCCAGTTAAATAAAATAAAATAATCAAATAATAAAGAAAAATATTGCTTGCAAAAGCTCGAGTTGCAGAGCTCGAATACGTCAAAGTACTTTATCACACCCACTTAGACTAGGTATGGATATCAAAAAAGTATTCATTTTGAGGATGATAAATAACATTTTATTATTATATGATTGGGTGATTTGAATGGCGAAATTGATCAATAATGGTTATTCTGACAAATACAATATTAAAAAGAATGTTTAAAATCAAATTAGTATAATTGAATCACATAATTAATGTGGAATATTTTAATGTATAATCATAATAATACGTAATATTATCATACAGTCCCTATTGCCCTTTCAGGACTAATTGATTTGAAACTCACTTTCTATCGTTGTTATGGTAACAAATATGTGTTTAAATGTGTATATTAAGATTACAAATATGATATGACATTTGTATTATGTATTATATGACATAAATTTATTAGTTTTTATCTAAATGCAATTTTACTCACCACAATGCCGCCAGTAATTTGTTCGAAGAAGAACACTACCATGACCACAAGATACAGAGTCACAGCAAAAAGACCCATGTTCCTGTAAAAAGCCAGAGTAGCGGTGTTCTCTTCCATTATTTGTTTGGAGCCTTTGGCTGCTTGTTTTCCTTTTGGTGGCTGGAAATTAATTAAAATATGTATATAGTTTAACATATGGAAAAAACAAAAACTGATATTCCAAATACCATATGGATGACATTAGTGGAATATTTTTATTTAACAATCCTACTCACTGCCATTTTTAAATGTACTGTCTTCAAATCGACCCTCTAACAAAACTGGAATTCGCCGGAGTGAAGCTCTTGTATTGATTAGTCACTTAAATGTAAACTAATGTGTGCTATCTATGGAGAATTAAATACTGGACAACAAGGGAGTATTCCGATTGTACAATACAATGAAACGCGCCGGTGATGACTAGTAAATTATGAAAAGAGGGAGACTCCAACGGGACCACGTACCCACACTGGTGTAGCCAGTACTATGCCCGGGGAGCGAGCTGTTATCTTTCAAATGTCACAATACATAAATATATACAGATCGCCCATTATTCATTTTATTAATACTTTTAGTTTTTCCAGCATAGTAAAAAAATATTTATTTTCCAATCAATACTATTCTAAAACCATCACAATTTTCATATCAAACATTTTTTTTATTATTTAGTCATCAACATAATGAAACTCATTTGTATTAATCGTTTCTTACATCAATTCGGCCAGTAAGAAAGAACATCGAATGATTTAGAGAAAATCATGGAGGTAGGGACATCAATCATCCTAATTATTGTATTATGGTAACACTGCTGTTAATATAGCTCATTTGACAGAAGAACGGGTCTTGAGTGCACGTGAAATTTGTTAATCAGTACATTTTAAAGAACCAGCGAGATGCTAATTCCTGTTAAAGAATATCCCTAAATAGAGCCACAGGTTTACTATTTGCTGCTTGTTAATCCCCAATATTCATATGATATGCACTTACATTAATTTTTTCAATATACTTTTGGTGATTGTTTGTAATGAGACAACGCCTTGATATTTGAAGATTTATTTTGATTATAACATAGTCTTGTGACTC
>JAGTTH010002040.1:0-43008 GCA_022606485.1 Agraylea sexmaculata
TTTATTAATTTCAGGATACACAAAGTATGATTTCTGGACGTCTGGTAATAATCTAGGAACTGATATGTACATTTGGATGAGCACTGGTTTGCCTTTCAACGCAACCTTCAATCTGATGAAGAAGGGATCTGAAGCTGGACCTGCTCAAACTATTCAATCTCCTCAGCCAATCGACGGAAGCATGGATCCATTAGACGTGCCACAAGGAAGTACAGCACCACAAAGGACAGCCAGACACGGGTATTTAACTTGGATTCGAGTTTGAATTGAAATTGATTTTAATATTAACATATTTTCAGAACCGAACATGTATTGAGCAATGGATGTGTCGCTCTCAAAGCACCGACTTATCATTGGGAACCCCAGCATTGCGGAGCCATCAAGGACTTCATCTGCGAACAAACCAGATGCTACTACTACAACTATGGCTCCATTCCTGTCTCTTCAGCGCAGGGGTAAAATTATAAACAGGTGAGATACAAGCCAAAGCTACAGACCAGACAGACCAGTGGCAAGATTCTGATCACAACATATACACAGGCCAAAATACGTGCCAAGGCTTCGTGATAACACCGATATCAAGCAAGTCACTAACATGTTTCATTGATATTTTCACAATGAAATAAAATAATAAAATAAAACAAAACACAGTATCGAATCTAGCCTCTGCAAGCCAACCACCACAACGTGTCACTTTAAATATGATTCTGATAATATTTTTTGCCACCATTTGTTTAACTTTTCTAATCTTTTGATTGGTGGATGGGAAAAGCTTTGCTTGGTATCTCATCATGAATTTGCCATGTGACACGTTCTTTTCACTTTTGGATTCTCAGCCAAATTTTTTTCCATACACAGACACATATTAACAAGTATTTAGTGATTTTCTTCATTAGAACTAACACAGAATATTGAAATAATAAATTGTAGTATCATTTGTTGTAGTATTCCTTGTATCATATATTTGGCTGAGAATCTTTAGAGTTGATGGTGTTTCTAATAAGATTTATTTTTTAATCCACAGGAAGCCTTTATCCTTGACCACTACAACAACCGCTACACCCATAACTAGCTCAACTCCTCTTCCACCCCTCCGTTCTGAGCATCTTCCAACTCATTTTACCTTAAATGACTTATTGGGAAAAATCCGTCCTAGCTCGTTGGACGGACTTCAATCGCCTCATTTGAAGACTGTATCTTCCTTGGCACACAAAAACCTACCGCTGCAAGTCGATGGACAATATTCTGGAATTAATAGAGCTCAAGATTCTCAATCAGAGAAGGGAGCAACCGTGGCACCTAGTACTTATGAAGGAGACACAGATGTTAATGGAACTCCTACTCAACTGCCAGTTGAACCTAACAATTCTGTTGACGAGGATGAAGCTGCAACTGTTGGTCCTTATAGTCACAATGCCGATATTCAAATGGGAGATGATCCCAATGCCTATGCCCCATCTAACAGCAATCCAGAGGAAGATTATGTCTCTACAATTGAACCCGATACAGCCACAACATATAAATCAGAGTTAATGAGAAAGATTGCCGGAAAGGTGCTCGCTGCTCCGTCCTATTAATTTAAACAGCTTTAATTTTAAACTCTTATAAAGTTAAGACACTCAATCGGAGTAAATAATCACAGTATCATAGTCGTTATGAATAAATATAAGTATTATACAAAATAAGTGGCGAATGCAATTTAGGAAATAGTAGTTCCCCTTCAGCAACAATTAATGTATTTATCAGTAACGAAAATATAAGGCAAATCAATCAGTGGTCAATATAATTTTTCCAGACGAGAAACGGTGATATTATGGACTAATAATAATTCTATAATTATATAGTTTATACTTTTATACATTCCAGAATTCGATTCAAGAAAGTAATAAAGGTCATGGCAATTCCAATCATTGAGAGTCCGAGTTTGACATTAATGATTACTTGCCATGATCTTGATAAAATATTATGGTGTCAGAGGGATAAAATACTTTTTTCGAATTCTATAATTTTTAACAACTTTTATAGTGTGAAATGACTGCGGAGGATCAAAAATATAATAAGATGTTCAAATACATACATTGTATTTTTAAAAGTTAAGCATTATTTTTAAAGCAGTTCCTCATTGTGCAAAATATTCCAACAAACTATAATAATTAAATATTCATTGAATAAAATCAGTATTTTGAATATTTTCGAGTTTCATTTGCTAGTATTAGTAATATAAAAAACACTCACCAGCCATTGATGACTCCTTCAATGTTGAGCATCGGAATGATTTTGAAAACATATTTTAACCTAAGTGGCTGGAATGTCATCGGGTCGTTGAGAAGACTCCATAAAGTACCATGCATTATCCACGACGAATTACTCTCTCCGGGATGTACTCGAGATGTTAAAAATATAATTTCTCTATTCTATGATTCAGAAACCAAGTAAAGAGTTGAAATATATATACATATTTTGTTTATAAATAAAATACTTACTTGAATTGGATTTGAAGAACAATCTGGGGCAGTGACCGTCAAAACAGGTATTTCGTTATTATTCAAAGAGTCACAGAGGGAATCAACTCTAAAATAAATGCTTTGAGACAACCTCTGAGACCACATAAGTATATTAGTCTGAAATTAAATAAAAGATATGAGAGAACAGATTAATATGTATGTGAAACAAAGAATGCCAACCATCATTTGGGAATAAGTGTAGGGGTAATGATATGCTAAATAACAAATATCATTTGAATGGGGAAATTCTATGGTGAATGTAACAGTCAAGTAACATTTTAATGGATTTTTCACTTTTGAAATATGATAACTGTTTTTATAATAGCATATGTCTGACCCTGCTCTTATCCAACCTGAAACATATTACATTTTTTTATAATTATTCAGTACAAATTGAGAATATTGCCGAATGCAAATACCTGGATTTCCCAAATTTGCCTCTCGGACTGAATACAATACTGGTTTCATACCAAAATTGAATTGACTATCAGACTTTTCACAATTAATAATATTGAATGTGTACGGTGCACTATTTGTCATATTACTTATTTCAAAATAAAACCAAAGGTGTCTTCTATTAGAATTTACATCTGGCATAAGTATCAGGTCATATTCTCTTGGTGCGATCTGAGAAATTAAATAAAGGTTGAATCAAGGAGACCTGCATTACAAGAAATAAAATATACCTGAATGGCTTTTCTTAGATTTCCTGATTCAAATCGAGATTCAAATTCTAGTTTTTTATACTGGTATTGTCTACACGATAACTTATCTATATCCGAATTAGTGAGTATCCTACAACTTTTCAAAACTCATTTTAATGTTTCATCTCAATTAAATAAATATTTATTCACCTATCAGTCGTTTTTGATAATTCTGAATCACATAATGCATCCAAGTCATAGGCGACTTCATTCATCACACTTTCTGAATTTATTATTTTTTCAACAGATTGCAGCATCTTCTTTCTGAAATTAGATAAATTATTAGAATTAATAGATTAAAAAACAACAGCTGAAATTAAAATCTTTACCTTTTTGGGCATTTATCAGTAAATTCAAATTTTTCAATATTATTTATAGATTCATCACCAACAAAGTCAGGGTATGCCACTTTCACAAAAGGAATTACGCTCCTAACTCTAGATGCTATAGTTGAATAAATTTGTTCTCTCGTCAAAGATGTGTCGATATTATTGAGTATGTTTAGAGCTAAGAAAGAAATTTGTTATAGTTAAATTATTTAATTTGTATGAAAATTGTATTATGAACTCACCAATCGATTGACTATTTTTTAATCCAGTATCTTCACAAAAGTTTCTTTGATGTATATCTTCTTCAAAGAATACAGAGGGAGAAGAGTTTCCCAGGTACTCATTGGTGCACATTGAATATTCTAAATTATTGATATTTAAATCTGATGTTGAAATCATTCCGGGTCTAAGAGCTAATGGGTGTATTTTAGGAGTTGGTCTCAGTTTATTTAATTTGAATAATTTTTGTAGTTGATGAACTTCAATATAGAATTTATTATATCTAAAAGATGAAGCAAATTTATAAAAGCATCTAATACTTTAACAGCTATGATATTACCTTTTCAAGTCATCCAAATCTCTATGATTAGTTTGAAATACAAAACTTGTATGTATGGGGATCATAATTTCATCGTGATCTTTCAATTCATTCTCCGCATTTTCGTCTTGCATAATATCAGAGTCGGTATCACTTGGTTCTTGTAATTCTTGATCATTAACATCATCATCCGAACTTTCAAAAGATTGTTCGGTTTCTGTAGAGAGTTTTTCTGAAATTGACTCTTTGGTTATAAAATTTAAATACATATAAAACAATCTAAATTTTTGAGTGATTCTTGTAATACCAGATAGTTGATTTAGCATCTTAAAAACATTAGGGCTTCCAGAAGATACTGGCAAGGGTCTACTATTTAAACAAATACAAATAATGTAGCACACTTTTGACACTAATCTATCATATATTTCATCTTCTGGGCACGAGGTAGCAAACCGATGAAGTATTTGAATTGTTTTCTTTGAGCACAATGCTCGTCTTCCTATTTCTAAAACATAAAAGGAATGAATATAATGTTTACACTAAAAAAATAATTGATAAAATGTTAAGTTTCATACTGAGGATGCAAATGTGATGTAATGTCTGAAGAATCCTGAGACAAAATCTATATTGCATTCTTCCATCATACTTATCCCAATGATCAAATATACGGAACAATGTAAGAATCATTCCATTTTTAACAAATTGAATGCAAAATTTTTCTGAAAGAGAGATGAATATTTCGATGAGTGATTGAAATGGTAAATGACCATTAAAAATATAAAATAAACCTACTGTTTTTACTAAAATAATCTAGAGTATCTAAACAAAGTCGTAGACGAGGAGTCGCAATGAATCCCAAAGAGAGCAAAACCTTTTCATAGGTTGTTATTATACCATCGCTGATTAAAACTGCTGCCGTAACAGCTGAAAATAACGTACTGATTAGAAATTCTTCACCTATGCCTAAATTTATAATGACTTACCTTGTTTAGAAAGTTGTTTTAAAATATTCAACAAAGGAAATAAGATTTTATTATTGGTAAAATGAGTTTTCAAAAGTGTATGGATTATTTTAACAGCCCCCAATAGCTTCATTTTTAAAGAAAATTTTGGATCTATAATAATATGAAACAAATTATAAAAATATTTTGTCAGCTTGCTATGGAAAACCTTCTTTCTACCTTTTGTAGACAATTGACTAAGAATCCACAATAAATCATAAAAAAGCATTTCAATATTAATGTTGCTTGGTTCTTTTTTAGAATTTATTTGAATAAGAACTCTTATAATCACATTTGTAGAATTTTGCTTGATCATCTGCGCTATTGCATTTGTTCGGATGATATTATTAGCTAAAATATATTGTTTAATTATATAATTTATACAATTTTACTATATTGTGTTTTTACAATTTTTATGTAAAACAAATAATGACGGAATAAAAATGATACATTTATCACATACCTTTTTTGAATGATGGTGTTTTTGAGTCACTGGGCAGTGAATAACATTGTTTCGATGAGTTGGATGATTTTATTTGATTTCGATCACTCGAGAGGTCTACAGAACTCTTCTTTTTTATCAATTTACGAGCTGCTTGAATAACAATATGAATTTGAACATAACGGTTAACACAACACACAGATTAGTAGAATGAAAGATAAACATTAACATTGAAATGATTCATGACAATATATAATTGTAAATAGATAATAAGTCAATTGTATTACTTACATCTTCCTGGTTTCATGCAAACCACTTCACGGATGATACTTGCAAGATTATTGCTCAGGGATATGTCTTTCGACGTCTAAATTATAAAATAACAAATTAATGTGTCTTCTGTTGGATTACAATCAATTGAAATGGTTAATACGGTGGTGTGAATATGTAAAGTTGACGTGACAATAAAATAAAAACTTCATCGAGTGGATGTGATGAGGATATTATATGGCAGATATGCATATCTTAAATAGTTGTCACAGTGACCGGCTGCCAATGGCCGACACAAATTGGCAAGGCTCCAACACTCGTTCCACTTTTCACCTGCACCGGACAACATTAAAGGAAAGTGAATTGTCCTCATTAAGAATTAAACTAGCGCAACAACGAAGTGAATCTGTATTACACAGGTACTCTATCAATTACTCAAGAAGATTTTGATCTAATATGTTTCTATAAAATGAAATGTTCTTCAAAAACTAATTTTTTTTTTAAATCGATTTGAATCTGACAACATGGAATCTTTATTTTGAAACAAAAGATATTTTTTTTGTTCCTTGATGTAGTGTAAAATTTCAAGATACTGATACAAGACCTTGAAATAAAAAATAATTATAATTTTCGAGAAGCCGTGAATAGTAGGTATATTTGCACTCAATAAAATTTGTCATATTAATGATAAAAATTAATGCGATGTACATAAAATAATTATTTGTACATGATTAGACACAAACAATAATATACCTAATATAAAACTGATAATGATTTGTATTAAAATTTAATTATTACCATTTCAAATGAAAATTATATAAGATAATTATATACTCGGCATATACATATTTATGATTCTCTGCCAAAGTCATACACATTTAGAATGTTATTATAAGTATAAGAAGTGTTTTCATTGGCCACTTAGTTTTGAAACAATATGTAAGAATATTTAACAAACCTCTAGTAAAGAAACCATTGTGATTAGTACTGATGGTTCATATAGCCATATTTTTGAAAGTGTTGTCTGCCGGATAGTAACATCTGAAATTAAAAAGTTGATTTTATTAGGTACACATTTAGAATTATAGTCATCCAAATTTAAACAACATTCAGGATCTTCGACCGTTTTGTATACATTAAAATGAATAATAAAATTAATACATTTTTGTTTACATGGAGTACATTGAACTTTAGAGTAAAATACATAAATATGCATGTTAGTAGTCATAGAAAGTGTCCAATTTTAGGTAAACGATATGGAATAGAATTGGAATGATGCCAGATGGACATGTGCTTCATTTGAGGAGTTTGAATATCAAAAACAACTCAACCAAGAAAGGAAGTACTTATATTCAAATGTGACATAATACACATATTCTATAACTTGAAAAGACCTACATATATAAAAATAGACCTTGGCCCAGCTGGAACTGTCTAAGTGATGATTTATTATGTTTATATTTGATTAAAATCTAACATTCAATTAACGTAGGAAATTGTCCCGAAAATTTACACTTGAAAATACTTTTGGCAAACGAACAACTTGTTTTTTTTTGTTGGTACGAAAACAAATTGTAATGAGAAAAAAATAGCATTAGCACTCTGTGAATCATTCTCACCTGTTATCATAAAAAACATCAAAGTAAATGACTTTCAAATGGAAGTTTACATCCCAATTCCTATAGATTTTTAGATAAACTTGATAAATTGACGAAATACAGATGGTAACATAAAAATTGTTATATGTTATATACGACCCGAGGAGCTTTTGAGAAGGTTTTTACAAATTTAGATACAAAAACGTGTTAATTAATTGTCTGTCGGTGATCTTAATTATTACTAGTTACACAGGTCACCGACTTAATAATCAATATTTACCTTATAATACAGGAAATTAGAGTATACCTGGATCAAGACGATCGATCGTGATTTTATTAATATTATTTCCGATCTAATCGCAATAACTGATTGAATATTTTCAATGATTTGAGCGGTATTTGAACCCATGACCATAGTATTTGTAGCCACAATTCCCCGAGCTTTTTTTATGATAAAAAATGGTTCGAATCTCAGTAAAAAAATGATTTGTGTTTACGATAATTTTCCGCAATATTATGTTTTTATTTCTTAATTAATTATAAAATGTCCGTTTGTTTATTTATTTAGCATTGATTTATGATCCAATATCGATGTAATGATGAAAGTGCCAAACCATATGTTTTTACATTCGACAGATTGGCCAGTCTCCAGAACTTTGAAGAAACTTTGACGTCATTTTACGACGAAAAACCAAAGAAAATTTATAGTAAAAATGTATATTTTTATTCACACATAAATGTAGAATTTATTTATTAATCTTTTACGATGTTGGGTATATGATTTATTTAGGTTACTTATCGTAGTTGTAAACGACAAGGCGACAACATTTACATGAAAACTGAGGAGTTAAATCGCATTGCAATATAATTTATAATATGCTCGTATGTTGGCGGTTACAAATCACCATTTTATTTACGGTTATGGCTTTTTGTACACGCGCTAGAAATATTTCATCAATTTTGAATGAGAGAATTTACCTTCAAATTCAAATAGCGTTGAATGGTCACTTCATTTTGAATATTCGAAATCAAAAGGGTATCCAATTTTAATAAAATATCTATAATAATAAGATAAATTACCGAGCTATTGATTTTAAGAATGTTTTTTTACAATTATATATTATTAGGGTATGATTAAAAATATGCTTGGGTTTTATTTTTATTGATTTTCGGAAGATTTACGCTGAAAATCGTAAAAATCGTCATAATTTATGAGTGATATTAATAAAAAAGACGCGTTTCTCCCACTTCTTTTGATTATAACGAAGTCAATAATGAATATGCTTTATATTGTTGTGTATTATATAATGAATTATTTACATTTTTTCATACATAATTTTATTATATTTATTTTTTGTATAAAAAGGTGGGCTCTATAATTCAACTCTGATCAAACAGTTAAATATACAACGAAAAATTGTATAAAATGAAACATTCAATAAAAGAGTTCCTCTAACCTTAATCCTTAAAGAGTATTTTTATAAATTTATTTGGTCAATGTCATAATTTATTTTTGAACGTAGTATTAACGCAAGCTTTGACCATGTCTTTCAATATTCAGTCACCTAATTGATGGATTTATGTAGTCCAGAAAGTCAAATTAACACTATAAATAATTTGTAAATAAGCAAACGAAATATATAAAAGTAACCGAGATATAATTTTTGGCATAGTGTTCCTGAAAAAGTAGATTTTTGCACAAACAGGTGTAACTATTAAATGAGACGTTTGTATTTTTAATAAACTCACATTTATGCTTTAATTATAGACTACATTGCATTGTGTTATGTCTTATAAAAAAAATCTCACTGTATAATTGTAGAATTAATCCATTGATGATATTATATTATGGTTCTGTATATTTAATTTTTAAGATCTTTTTTGTCCTGTTGGGTGACTAAAACCATAGGTTATATAATGAAAATTGACCTATAAAGACCCGTTTTTAATAATAAGAGTTAATAATTAATAATAATTTAAACTAATAGATGACCATTTTCTATGGCATTATGTTTAAAATGCTCTTCTTTTTCATAATATTTTTTTATTCTTTATAATATTCTTATTCTTAATACTGTTATATTGCTTGTTTATTTTTTAATTATCATACTGGTTTCAATGTCATTACAGGCGTGAATGTAATATTATAAATAACTAAGAGTTAAAGAAAAAGTCATTTATGATATTATTACGTTTAAATATAAAAATTAAAAGATATTAAAGCAATGCGTTTTCGTAAAGGAATCGAATTGCGCTTATGTCGCGAATGTAAAAAGGCTATACAAATATTATTTTAATGCATAACAACTTAAAATTATGATAAATTTAATAGGTGACTTTCTAACTATGTTTTTATTATATTTTAATTTAAATAAAATAAGCAATTTGCAATCAAATCTTGCGATGAATGTTAAAAAGCGCGTTCACCAGTTATGAATTATGTATGCAGCAATTTCGTAGTCAGATATTTTTTGCAGTGTGACCAATCACGACTATTTGTATGAAATCTCACATTTGAGCATGTCTTAAGTTAGATATTTTCTGTAAAGAGTAGAGGTGTCGTTTTTTTAATATAAAATGCCGAGAAATCTTAGTTTTATATCAAATAATGAAGCCTTCTAAATATCATTGATATCAGGCTTGAAGACATTGACCTGGCAATGAAAACTGTCAATGTTTATTTGGATCAAGTGTAACATCATCAGCAATGACCCAAATTAGACTAAGATCACAGCCAAATGAGAGTGCTTAAGAATCGTCAATTTGGACACAAAGAAACCACTGTTTCATATTATTTATAAATTAATAAAAAAAAAATCTAGATAGCGACACGAGTCCAACTTCAATCGGAAAAGAGCGGATGTATTATGAGAAGAGTTTATCAGATAAAAGATGTTTGTTCGAGAAAAATATTTAAAATAATATGGGACAAGTGTGTAATATTTTTCAATTTCTAAAAAATGTATATTTTTTTGCCACACTCTTTAAAATATTTTCATTTCATTGATTAAAAGTCCATCCTGGATATAAAAATTGTAACTATTTTATTATAATGTATAAATATAGTTATATATATATATATATATATATATATATGAGGAGAGTATATATATAGAGAGAGAGAGAGGAGAGAGGTATATATATATATATATATATATATATATATGAGGAGTATATATGTTGCTATTATAATTTCAAATAGATTTGTATAAGTTACAAAATATGCAAAATTAATAGAAATAATTAATAACACCGGAAAACTTGAATAAAAAATACAAGAACTGTTTTCATTGACCATTTTGTTTTGTTTTGAATATATATAAATATATTACCAATCACAGCCGTTTGCGGTAATTTAGTTCATTTTTGTGCGTCTAAAGTATAAAAAAATAAAGAGTGCAGTAAATTTTAATATTATTTTTAATAATTGAAAGTTTGTATGATGTCACACATTCTAACTTTCCGGCCCGTATAACAAAAAATGCGTCAACTCGCGACGGTCCCGGATAAAAAAATAAGTATATACAAATAGATAATAAGTAAAGATGTTTAATAGAGATGTACACATTGCAAATGGTACTTGATATTTTTGAATTAAAAATAAAAATGATCCAATTGAATGAAAAAAGGGTAAGTATACTGAAATTTTTAAAAAAGTCATTGTACGGAAAAGTGGCTTATTGAGTTATCCGCCCTTTTTACACTCAACCCCTCAATTATTTTTTTTAATAAATAATTAGAACCAATTACCACTGATAACAAGATGCAATTTTGTCACTTGGATTCTAAACGTATCAATTAAATTGTAGATTTACTTTCTAATAATATCACATTAATTATTATATCAGGCATTTAACCACTTTGATCGATTGACGGTCGTTAAAATAATGATATTCTATTACTAAATAATTAATCAAGAGCAAGTATCGAAATATACACACGCGTCCGTCAAAATAATATGTTTTGCCAAAACTGATTTGGCCATAGTGAGCTATTAAATCAAGTTCAAAGTCATTAAAAGATGCAATCGTAATAATACAGTTTATGGTTATTTATTAACAAACTGAAAAGACAATCTAAGTTTTCACATAACCGAATATTACATTGTGATTAGGAAGGCTTTAATCAGTGCATTTTTAAGACATGGCGTGTCTGATATTACTTTTTAGCGGTATAAAAACACATAATTTGGAAAGTTTTCGGTAGAATTAAAGCTGACGAAATTGTAACGAGACTGGGTTTTTAATATGATAGTGATTTGGGGGTATTGTGGGGAATAATAATAATGTATTTGTACGAGGGGGTAACAATATGTTCCTGGTGGTATAAGGCTATTTCAATTATTGATTACTTCTATAACACACGAGCTAATATATTTTTTACACCATTTCTGTATATCTATGATATTGATTGACATATTTTCATAAATATATTATTATCTAAATCCTCTCTTTTTGATGTGTTTAAGACTCCTTGTGAAATATGATATAAAGTTACTATAAATCACTTCGTGCGTGTTGCTTTTCAAACACGTGTCGTTTTATTTGTACATGCTTGTATATTATTTTAATTTTCCTGAAGAAAAATTGATCAAATATTTAATAAAAATTGGATGCTTCTCAGGAAATTAATATTTCTTACCATTTTACTGTTCATAATCATAATTAATTAATACGTCAAAACATTCTTCAATACGAATTAAATTACCAATGAGAAAAATGTAATATTCAAATGTACTTTATATTGTTTTATAATCCAGCTTTAAGTATAAAAAATATCGTAAATTTGCGATAAAAGGTTAAAAAATTAGACTAAAAATAAAATCGGAGAGCGTTTATTAAAGAAAATAGATGTATAAAAATGAAATAAAAAATGATCATAAAATACAACCTTAACTTTCCTTAAAATATTCCCCACTTTATAGAAACCAGTGAATTTAATTCATTCGTTCCCAAAATAATTTCTAGTTAAAATTCATATTTTTTTTTAAATTTACTTATATTAACAAATATATATATATATATATATATATATATATATATATATATATATATATATATATATATATATATATATATATATATATATATATATATATATTTAATAAGGCTTAGAGACTACAAAAGTAATAGCTTCAATGTCAAAAATATATCAAGACATAATTGTAGAAAAACGCTACTTACTACCTAATATTTAAATTAAAATTGATGTAAATATTACATTTATGAGTTAATAAAACACTTTTATGTTGCTACTCCACAATTTGATTTACTATTACTGAGTTATCATTTTTGCGGATTAAACTATCTAAATTCGATTTTACAATAGGTATATACTTAATATTATCATTTGGTTTATCACTCATGTATTTACATAAAGGGAAGAAGGTCTATAAAAATATTGTAGGGGGATTTAACTTTCATCATACTATTTTTTGTATTTTCAAACTTGAAATCTTCACAGTTTTATTCGTGCTTAAAGCATAAATATTAAAGTTTGGCAATTTGAATTGATGCATTGTTAAAATATTGTGGTATGTATGTATATAAAAATATTTCAGTGTTGGCTTCAGCACGCCATACATTGACTACTTAAGTACTTCCACCGCCTGCCTTGACATGCCGTGGTACCTCTTTATTTGTACAACTATAACCAAATATATTACACTATATTCAGTTAAAAAAAACATATCTTTTTTGAAAGGGAGTACTGATTGAAATAGGCTAAATTGAGTGAAGGCGTGTGGGAGTGTAGAAACTAATCGCTTCAATATAAAATCTACTGTTTATAACTGCATAATTAAAAGGTGGTGGTTTTCAAAATCAGAGAATCAAAGAGGAGTTTTCTCCTAATTAATATATGTATAAATTAATCTATGATAACCGGGATAATTCAAAACCCTTTAATTAGAATTAAAAGCACGATTGATTAATTGTCCTTCAGGAATTCAGAAGATTTTCGTATATTTTTTCTGCTATTAATCGATTTAATTTGAATTGAATTTGAGAGCTTTTCAATTATTTTAATACAATCTATAAATAGAAAATAAACACAAATATACTCCGTTTGCTGAGCGTTGGTGGACTTTCTGAGAATAATATATATTTAGGGTATCCAAAAAAATAGTTAAACTTTTTCTAGTAATAAATTGATGCTGAAAGTTAACCCCATATTTTTATGCTAACAATAATAAATAGTTGTCATTCTACATAAATATGAAATAAAAATTGTGTAATAGTTTTTAAATATTTTTAATACCTAAAATATTATTAATTAATTTTAGTGCCTCTGTATAAATAATTTTGATATTTTTTAACTCAAAATTAAATACAATTGAATGATTTCTTTATTTAATTTAAACTTTTGGATAAATTAAGTACTTTAATGATCTACTCAATGTTATCGAATCTGTATGATTGAAATACATGCATATGTAGAATTTGTAAATTTAGTACCAATTTAAGTACAATTATAAATACCGCAAACGGCCCTGATTGGTCCCATGGTAAAACCTTTTTTGATACCATTATTCGCGGTTATTTATTTTTTACCAATATAATAGGGTAGGTATAATTTCAAGCAAGACCGCAGGAAAAGTTTTTAATATTTTGGTGTCTACTTTTAATCATTTATAGGTTACAAAGTTTACGAATTCTGACATCCTTATTACCCTCATTTGTGATAATCAAAAGTTTGAAGCCAAATTCTATATAATATTTCAAGGTGTTCATTATAGGTATGTATTTTGCGGTATTGAAGTGAAAGGTAAATTTACGCGAGGGGCAATTTCCCATACTTCGACACGCGATCGCCTTTTCTTATTTTCAGACACGACACAAATATTATATAGTAAGTATTTCAGATTGAAGAACCCACTTACTTATGGAATACAAAAAAATGGCACAAGAGATTTAACTATAAATAGTTGTATTATTAACGAGCTGACTGTCAACAGGAAGGGTTTATAGTTTCTGCAAAGGAATTAATCGTGGTGTTTTAAGTTCAGAATATTTATTAGAACTGTCATCGCGTGACTGTAATATTAGAATTGACAACTCAATTGCATTTCAGATACATTATTTAAATTGCATTATATTCAAGTGGTGTTTAATATATAAATTATTCAATATTATGGGATATGTTTACAAATCGTCGTTGTTTAACCAAAAGTCTCCCTTTTCTATTATCCCAAATGACGGAAATGCTATATATAAGGAAAATATTTATATGCTTAATCTAAATATTCTCTATAAAATGAACCATTATTATATTACTGACTCAGAATCAAAAGCTTTCAAATCCGGTTTCAATAAAAGCAGAAAAATTAACGTAAGGGTAGTTAAAATGATTTGACTACAGAATTGCTCCATACGTAATTCGTAACAAGTAGACGCGTTCTTTTTAACATTCATCGCAAGATTTGATTGATATTTGCTAATTTGATTTAAAGAAAAATATATTGATAATGTAGCCAGATAGTTATTTATTCAGTTGATCATAATTTGAAGTAGTTGTTGATTGAAAAAAATATATTTACAGATTTTTTTGGATTTATGGCGTAAGCGCGATTTATTTTTTCACCTTAAAAACTGAGGACAATTAGATGAATTTACAGTAATTTGATAGTCAAATATTACAAATTTGGTTTAAGAGAATCCGTTACAACGATATTTAATATATGTACATATTTGATTCTGAACTTTATGTTGGAAAATATCAAGATTCATTTCAATCACAAGCAAAATTTCGTCGTTTAATATTCGGTTTATGAACTTATATTGTTAAAAATTACCATACAGTAATAATAACAGTTTTCCGAAAACATATAAACTGAAATTTAATATTTACAAACCTTGCCCTGTTAGTCTATTGAGGACTTTGCTGGAGATCGATCTAAGATTATCGACATTTTCCAAAGGTTTTAAAGAATATTCTTTGATTTTATCCAAAAGACCATCCGTCACTGTATCGTCCGAGGATTCTGCCATTTCTAAATAAAAAATAATTTATTATAATAATAACTTTAAAAAGATTACTTATTACGATTCGAAGCTTACCAACGGCCTCGAATCATATTATTACGGTAAATTAGTTCACCATAAAGTTTGATATTTGCTCTACATACATAAGAAACAAAGAGTAGAATATTTTTGAGGCTATGTTTAAAAAAATATAATTAATCAACCCCCTTTATTGCAGGGTGATGTTCAGTTCCATAAATACGAACTCAACATTGACCTGTTTCGAGTAAAAGGACTTATTATATTCTATGAATATGTATTTTTTTAAATCACCAACAAATCAATCAAAATGTATTATATGCATATATATGTATTAAGAAAATGAAATATAAATTATTAATGCACGGAAAATGTTGAAAAAGCGCGCAATTTTAAAACTCGTTATTTAACAAAGAATTCTAATTATAATAATCATTATTGTATTTTTTAAATAATAAAAGAAAAATCATGTTGAGTTTATAATTAAGAACTGATTTATATCTAGTAAATCCATTTATATTATAATGTCGTTATTCCATAAAATTAAGTTGGTGATCAAAATGTTTAAATAAAAATTATATTGAATTATTATTAATTAATTAAAATAGTATTAATAACATGTCATAAAAACTAGTCAAACTCAACAATGCACTTTTTAAACTTTATCAAAATTCACGTATATTAAATACTTTAAAAGACTTACAATAAAAAAATAACCTCACCAAGAAACAGCTGATGCTCGCTGTCAAAACCGGCGCCTTTATAACGATCGTCTTGTGGTTCTCTTTTTCGCCTTTATAACACAACTAGCCTTATTTATACAATACTTTATTTATTTTAATTTATTACCGATTTTAATTCGGTGGTTAAATAGTGGAAATGTTGAACGTACCGTATCTGAAGAGCTTCTGTTGTGTTTTATTTGACATGCAATAGAAGAGGGGCAAACGCCCACACTGCGTCGGCGCGTCCCCACTCTTTTATTTCAATATTATTATGAATGAAATTAGAATTTATGAATAATTTGCTTTCAAAAAATACTATTAATTAAGTATTGTTTTGTATTTGTAACAGAGAAGGGGTAAAATAACAGTACAGTCGAATTTTTCGGGGCGATAATGGATTCAAAGATAAATTAGGTTGCTTTTAAAGTTATTGAATATCGTAACAAAATAGTTTTTATTTGTATAAAAAATGTCAAAATTTAGACATGCTCAAAGAAGGGACTTATTTGTTCATAAGCAGACCTAGTTCACGCAGACGTATTCGAGCACTGCAACGATCTCCTTTATAATATTGCTTTATTATTTGATTATTGTATTTCAACTCTCTGATATTTACACAAAAGATTATATGATATACATTTACAATTATTATATTCATGAGATGATCTATAAAGTAATAATTTCATTTTATTAATATTATTATGTTATAAGAAAATTCAAAAATTCAAATACATACCGTTTAATAAAGAAATATGTGTAATAAAAATTTAAACCGCGTAGTACAAATAAAAACAATTGAAAATCTGTTTTTTCACCCTCTTGGCCGAGGTTTAAAAAATAATACTAAAAAATATAATTTTATTTGTAATGAGGTTACATAAAGTACCAAGGGGAAAATTCCATGGAAAATACTCTCTAATGCTTGTAGAAAAAATGTCGAACTTTAGACTAACTCAATGTTATTATTGGTGGTAAAATAACACTATGTGGTGTGACCAATCACGGTCATTTGTAAGATATCTCGCTTCTGAGATTGTATTTTAATAATTTGGTATTTGGTTTACGAATATTATAAGAAACCAAGAGTAGAGGTGAGATTTTGTACATAAATCATTTGACGCGCATAGAATAAAATTCTCCCAAATCCAATTTTCATTTTTTTAAATATTGGTTGCAATGAATTCTCTTAATACTGAGTTGTAATATTTGATTATAAAAATATCATAAATTAATTTAAGCATCCCTGATTTTGCTGACAAAATTATTTAATACTTTTTTCTGCTTTTATTGGAGCTTTTGATTCTTAACATAATTTAATCTACATAGATACATATTTTATTTTATATTTTTAAATAATCAACCCCACACAAATCAGCCTAAATACAGTATAAAATTATAAATGCAATAAAAAGTGATAAATTTACAACAAGTAAGAACTACGAATTTTATATTCGTTAGAAATAGTATAATAGAATAGAAATATTTTAAGTACAGTTATTTTCATGAATGTGTATAGTAAATATCATACTTAGATGCGAAATTACTCACCCAAGGTCGTAATCACCAATCACAGCTGTTTGCGGTCAGTTAGTTCACCTCTGTGTGTGTTTGAAGTGTGATATTATTTTTTGTTCTCGATATTTTTATGCTCGTAATATTGGTTTTCTACTTAAATATGAATATTTTTTGAGAGAAAATATAATTTATATTATATGGAGCTTTTTCAATTATACTATTTCCATAATTTATAGTAATTTAACATGAAAAAAATTGTAAGTTATGGCGTGGGTGATATTTTTTTCTACTTCCCGTTCCATGTTTTCACAAATGAGATGCCAAAAGCTTTTAATTTGTTATTATTAGAATAGTTTTCTATTAATCTTCGCGATGCGATTGCGAGACGATCTTTTTATTAATGTTATCGCTGTTGACATATCGGGTCAGTGTTAATAATTAAAAAAATAAATAATAATTTAGTCAACTTCGAGCCAATCCACGATGAAGACGTTTTTTATTATATTAATTGTGACGTTATTTGGAGGATTTCTCGGAGCTCCAGTCTCAGAGGAACTGACTAATGAGATTTATAAAAATCGGGAAGGTATTCAACGAATTAATGTTGTAAAAATATTTTTTTATTAATTTTATTTACAGACTTTCAACAAACTTACCTCCAAGGTTCGTGTGAATCACCGCGAGATCCTTTGATATATACGGAAAACTTCATCCTTGAAAATGACAACAAGTCGCAAATAATTGCAGTTATAAAGGTTGAAGAGTGATTTTATTAAATGTGTATTTTCATTTGATTGAAAAATAATTTTAGACCTCCGTTTCTGGCGATCCTAGTATTAATTGTGTGGAGATTATAAGCAGAACTAACCATACTGAAGGACCTAAGATTCTAAATGGTGGAATCGGGACTAATTATGTGGAAATCGGAGTGACTCCCATTTATGGAAAGGGATTTGACTTCACACTGAAACTGTACGGCTCTTATTTTAATAAAATTATACAATAAGTGATGGTTTATTTAACTTCAAATTCAAACTAAGCAGTTTTCATTTATATTTGTAGTGTCATCTATGAGACGAGCTTATTAGCTTCATGTCTGTTTTGTTTGAATAAAACTCGCTTTGTTTATTACAAGTTTTTTTTTTGTACAAAATTTGTATAAAAATAAGTACACCGAACATAAATATCTTAGTAATTACGTCTACAAAAATAAATAACCAGACTTTTCAATGACCACTCTTCGCGATAAGCTTTTTTAAATTTTTTTGAATAATAATATAGTACAGGGGTGGCCAACCAGCGGACTTGAACTTTTTTTTTAATCACAAATCATCATAAAAATATATTTATTTTTCAATGACCAAAGTAATGAAAACCTCGATGTTTTTTTATTTCATTCTTTTAGAGGTGCCAATAATATTTTAAAAGATGGGTACGCTGCTTTTACCGCTCGTACTGTTTATCTGTCACTCGTAGATCATTCTAATAACGTTACACAGTCTTTCACTTAATATGGTAAAGTGCGTCATTAAAAGTTGCTTGATATATTCAACGACAAATAATAATCATTATGTAAACAATTTACATGATCTCTCGAGTGTCGGATTTTAGAGACTACAGTATTTGCAAGTAGGCACAGCTCACGTATATATATAATTTGCGCATGTAGTAGTGACGGCCATGCCCCGATGTATGAAAACAATACGCATGACACTTCTATATGTATAAGTTCACTGGTCAATTTCTTCAATATTTTATTTTATTTCGAGTGAAGACTAATCTCAGAAGATGAAATAAATAATGCAATTCTATAAAAATATATCATCTCTATGAATATATGAGACAGTTGTATAATAATTAAGCGTAAAGCCTCCAACTCAATTTAAAAATCTTGTTGTACTGGAGTGTCGCATTATCGAACGTGTTGGATTTTAGGGAATACAGCGTTGCAGGTAGCCACATCCCGCGTATATGTATAATATGCGCATGAATTAGTGGCGACCCTGTTCTAAAGTCTGAAAAAAATACGCATGACACTTCTATCTGTATAAGTTAGTTAACCGGATATTTAATTTAATTGTAAATTATATTTTATTTACTTTAAATAAAAGTGCTCTTTTAAGCTTGTGATTCCTAGGCGTGCGTCGCCGTAAACGTTCACCGTAAAGACGGTAAAAGAGTTGATTTGCTGTACTTTTGATCGGTTTTTTGTTAATGAGTGCCTCACCCGTGGCTCAGACGAGGCATTAACTAACAAAAAAACCGATCGTAAGTATAGCTAAGTAACTCTACTATCGTATTTACGGTGACATATACACGCGTTTATTTTAAGATCTTTTCAGGACATGTACTAAAGATAATTTTTTTCAGCTTGGTTTTGCATTTGCCAATGTACGACGTACAAGACGGTAATAGAGTTTCTTTGCTGTACTTTTGATGGTTTTTTTGTTAATTAGTGCCTCGCCCGTGGCTCAGACGATACATTAAATAACGAAAAAACCGATTGTAAGTAACTCTACTATCGTATTTACGGTGTACGTTTACTTTACTGAGGCACGTGGATTGCTAGGTCACCTTGGTTGGACACCCCTGATATAGTAGTTTTTTTAAATTAATTAAGTTGATTTTCTTTGTCCTGTTGTTGGCAATGGCGGAGGTGGAACGTCCGGTATATTAGAGTTCTTGTTGGCGTTGTTCTTGATGTTGATTTCCTGTTGTTGTTGTTGTTGAGGGGGCGGTGCTTGTTGAGGGGGCGGTGCTTGCTGCGGAGGCTGTTGAGGCTCTTGTTCACGTGGAACTTCCTGGTGGTGGAAAGGCCACTGAGGCTGCTGACCATCTTGAGGTTGTTGAACGTAGAACGGATATGGGTTGTAAGAGTACGGCGATGGGAAGTAAGGGTTGTAAGGCAACAAACCACCACTGTAAGGGTCGGAATAGAACGGATTGTGATGATAATAAGAGTAAGGGTCGTATTGATAAGTCACTCTGGGGGTGTATTGCTGGATCGGAACTAGACTTGGTGGCAAACCGAATTCGTTCAGCTTCAGAGGTGGTTGAGACGCAGGTTTGTCTTCACCTGTTTTTGGATTTATAGGTTGTTGCGGAAGTTGGGGTTGAATATTTGAGGGTTGGGGAGGATTTTGTTCGGGTTCTTCTTTCGGCTTCTCATTTCCAGGCTTGATTCTTTGAGGCTCTTCACCTCTAGGAGGAAGTTGAGGCTGCTGAAGTGGAAAAGGTTGCTGAAATATTATAATGAAAAGATTAGCATATTTTTTTCGTAATAAGGCACTCTGGAAAAGCTGTTTCTGTTAACATTTCGGTGGGGCATGGCTTTGATAGTCTGATATCAAGGTCGTTAATAGTGTTTTATTTCATCTAATAACCGACGACTTTCAAACTATAAAATTATATTTATTACTAAACAAATTATTACTCATACTCTTATTAGGTAGATAAAATTACATTAAGGTAACTATAAAATAATAATTGTAGTAAAATAATTATATAAAATACTATTCTTCCATCTGGTAACACTGATGGTCGACGGACCCGCACATACAGACACACACCTTAGACAATTATATATATTATATACACTGTTAAATTATTTTTACTTAAACCTATTATTGCACGACTAAGCATTTATTAAATATAGAGGGGCTTTTTGAGAAGCTTTCTATTAAAAATTTTAGTTTTTTTAGACACAACAACGTGTTAATTAATTGTCTGTCGGTGATCATAACTATAAATCAGTATTTCCCTTACAATACAGGAAAATCAGAGAAAACCTGGATCAAGACGATCGATCGTTTTTTTTATTAATATTATTCCAATCACTCAGTCATAATAATCGATAAATTTGCGCGATTTGAACCCATCACTGAGATATTATTAATGTGAAAATATTTTTTTTATTAATTCATTGCAAATTAATACGTCATATTTATACGCCCGCCTCAGGGCAAGAAATTATGGTCACCGTATTGATTTTAATTGCCTACGTTGTAATAATTCAGGCTGATTGATCATATTTAATTGGTTATCTGGACAAATAGTCATAGCATGATCTAGATGAAATCTAAGGAATTTGAAACGAGCCTAACTGGTTTATCAACAAACTACTTAATCTAAAATAATTAATAAATTATTTATATTAATAATGTTTTTTTTAAACTATATAAAGTCACGTTTTTGAACGACATTTCCTACTTCCTATCCACGCCGTCGGGCGATTGTCTTATGTAGACTCATTTGTACATGTCAGGTGAGTAAAAAGTAGATCTGAATACAATCAAATAAAACCTTTTTTTTTAAATCAACAGTTAAAAGGCTTTTTTTATGTCGGCGGGCGGTGAACGCGGAACAACGCGTGTGTTTTTGTACAAAGAAAAACTGTCGCATTTATTTGTTAAAATAAATACGTACAGGAAATAATATCGACGGTGTATTTCAAAGTTGGGACTAAATCGATGGTCCAGAGTACAAAAGTAATATATCCACTATATGTACATGTTTTATTTTCAGGTATTTTTAAATGCATATTTACTCCAAACCGACAAATTGTAGACATAATACATTTGTGCTCTTGACCATCGATATATCAACATTAAATACGTTATAGAAATAATTATTAATGACACGCAATCGATAAAGTGTCTTATTTAATGTAAAATTTATATAATGATAAAACGCATATTATTAGGAATAATATTATTGATTGATATTATAAATTTACACCTTCATCAAATATTACTTTAAATAAAAACAATCAATAATGAAAAAAACATTTCACGATAAACCTAACATGCCCGCTGTGAATTAAATTTTTTTTATAAATAAATATAGAGGAAAGTTTAATAAATAACTACTGTTAATGGCAATAAGGTAATATATAATAAATAATCTTATTGGGAGATTGGATGGAATAAGGGCGTATACTGAAATTGTCATTTTCGAGATATTCAAGTAAAATATTCTTTTATATGACGAAATATTTATTATCTTAAATAAAGGGCAAATGCCCAAAACAGATAAATATCTAGAAGTTTTTTTTTAATTTGAATTTATTTACAAAAGTCATTGTTCGGAAAAGAGGCGTATTTCGTTATCAGACCTTATTCCACCCAACCCCTACATTTATTTTTTATAATAATTAAAACTTTCTAGCAAATCGAGTAAAACATTCTTTTTTTGTCTTTGGTAAAAGGTAAATAAATCGATAATAATAGAGAATTTTGGGTTTATTTACAAAATACATTTTACGGAATAAGGGCGTATAGCGCTATCCGCCCTTAATTATTGATGAATGATGATATTTGAATCGATCCAATTATAAAATAATTAAATTACTATTTTTACGGTGTTGTTGAGTGAATTCCAATAATCAAACTAAAATAAAATGTCAAATGAAAGAACTCAAACAAAAAAGGTAAATATCGATTCATTTTCAAACAGATTTCGTATTAATAATTGCATGCATAAATTAACTGAGAAGGTTTGTTAGTATAACTTTTTTTAGTATTTTTATGTTTTGTTTATTACTCTAATATTTGTTTTGTAATATTTTACCAGCGTAATAGACTACAAATACTGTGGTCATAGGTTCAAATCCCGCTTAAGTCATTTAAAAAAAAGATTAGATCGGTTATTTTGACTGGGAAATCGGGAATAATATTAATAAAATACCGATCGATCGTCTTGATCCAGATTTCCTGTATTGTAAGGTAAATACTGATTATTAAGTCGGTGACCTGTGTGACTAGTAATAGTTAAGATCACCGACAGACAATTAATTAACACGTTGTTGTGTATAAAAAAAACCTCTCAAAAAAGCTCCATTAGATATAAAATCAACATACCTGATGATATAGAACAGGAGAGAGTGGATATCCGAGGGCAGTTTCATGAACAACTGGTTGTATTAGAGGGAAAGCTCTACTCGGTGCCAAGTTATCACTGGAATTGATAATGGCATTGTAAACCTTTGGAACCCTCAGGAGACCAGCACTGCAAAGACCAACACATACTGTGATCACTACCAAGCACCTGCTCCAAGCCATCTAAAAATAAAATTATTATTAAATATGTAAGGTAATGCCATAATGTAATGAATTCTCAGGCATACGTCACCGAAAATACGGTAGTAGAGTTACTTAGCTACACTTATGATCGGTTTTCTGTTAGTTAATACCTCGTCTGAGTCTCGGGCGAGGCACTAATTAACAAAAAACCCATCAAAAGTACAGCAAAGCACCTCTATTACCGTCTTTACGGTGTACGTTTTCGGCGACGCACGCCAAGAAATCTCATAATCTTAATCCCGGGCGCCGCGACGCTCAACAGAATGTATAATAGACTTTTACGTGAAGTTAAGGCCAAACAAATAATAATAGGGATCCTTAATTTAAAGAACTATATACATAAGTATTTATTTAAAAAATACAATAAGTCTCGCTTATAAGCTTAGGTTCCCTAGGCGTAATTTGCCATAAACGATAATATATAATAGAGTCGATTTGCTGTACTGTAAGTAAATGCCTCGTCCGAGGCTCAGGCGAGGCACTTATCAATGGAAAAACAGACTAATAGTATAGCAAATAAGCAAACCCACTGCCGCTTTTAAAGTGTGCGTTTACGGCACCGTACGCCTAGGAAACCCAGGAGTTACGAATCAAATTTTCAATCAAATAATTTATTAATTTAATTTGATCGAAAATCAATACTACTTGAGACATTTATTTACATATTTATTTAATTTTCGCATTTTTAGACATTGAAATCATTATTTTTAATAAGTTATATACATGGTGGACTTGAATCCATAGCTTTTTAACTTTCAAATCCTCTAAACTGACATTTACGGACAGAAAAAAAATGTACAATATACCTTTTATGAAGGGAAAATTATTCAAAAACATTTTTTTTGTTATTCTGAAAGCGTTTTCTTAACAAACATTTGTTTTTATAAATATAATAGTATATGTACAGGATGGACTTGAATTAACTGAGAATATTATAAGGTATGGTAAGGTATCGCAAATATAAGCGAAAGAAATTAAATATTTATTATTAATTACGTATTTAATAGACATAATACAACAAACAGCTGATTCCAAAATGGTGGGAAAAAAACTTCCAAAGGCACTATTAACATTTTTTTAAAATATTAATGGCGCTAATTTATAAAACCCTTACAAAAATTTATGTTTTTGAATAATTTTCATTTCATAAAAGGTATATTGTACATTTGTTGAATGTCCGTAAATGTCAGTTTGGATAATTTGAAAGTTCATAATACACAATATTAAAATTGCTGTATTAACCTGTATGATTAATTAAATTTTGAAAAAAATGTGACATACAACAAGTGTCCACCAGCCCATCGATATATAATAAGATGAGAGAAGTGAAACATAAATAGTGATTTGACCTTTGGCACAATAACGAACCAATCCCTTTGACATTTGAAAAACATTAAATACCGTAACATCGTGATTCTGAAATTATAGTCTTACATAACTAAACTTGTGCAATTAAAACCGTTCATATATAACACAGTATTATTAATTATAATGCTTTTCAGAGTAGAGTATATTCTCGGGTATTGATTATTTTTAAAAGACAACTTTAAAGCCATAAATATTAATATTATTTATTATTTATTGTACTAACCGTGCTGCACGAATGCTGTTCTGGCACAGACTGAAGAATGAACTGGTGACAGGAGTTGAGGAACCTTCTCTTCAAAGAGAAGGGGCAATACAACCTTTATACAACAACAGAAATTAAAAACACTATTAATTAATTAATTTACAAGAAAAAATAATAACGATAGACGCTCTTATTAAAAATAGAGCACGGGTTAGGATGAAAGAATAGTCATGGATTTTGGAGTCAGAATGAAAAATTGGTTTCATGCGCCCATCCTTAAGTTATTCAATATAATAGTGTAATGAAAGTGTTCGCATGCGGTGCGTATGAGTGTACACCAATGAGCTTATATATCGCCTGCTCCAACGTATAATATCGTAAGTGCAAACAAAATCTGTGTGCTCTTTATGAAACTGAGCCACATATTCAATCTGGTAACACTGCCTGTCACGTGTCACTCGGTTTCATTATTATCAATAAAATATAACAATTTACGATTGAATACCTTCTATTGACAAAGACATTAAATTTGTTATAGATAATGGATGAGTCTACATTAGTTGCAGGTCAAATAGGACTATTTTACTTTTTCGAAAAAGTCCCACTTAATAGGTTAAATAATGATTGAAAATCAACATTTTTTGACGTTTCATACATGCGATATGTGGCTCAGTTCCATAAAGACTTAAGAGCACACAGATTTTTTTTTTGCACTTACGATATTATACGCTGGAGCAGGCGATATATAGAGATGCCAATAATAATTGTAAATACGTCAAAAGCATAGCAGGCACAGATGATATGATATATATGATATATCAAAGGTTTCATGTGTCAGCCGCTTAAGGCGCTGCTTCTACCGCCTCGACGTCTCGCTAATTCAAATTCTGTGTAAATGTTGCCAGTATGAAAAAATATATAATATAAATAATTGAATAGCCCTGTCCAGCCTGCATATTTTAATAATGTGCAATGCAATGTCTGGCAGGTAAAGAAGTACTTAACTTACACAAGTATTACTTCTTGTGAATATCGCCCACTGTAATGTATAATATATGAATACAGGATTATGTATGTACTTAAGAGAAACAGATCATTAACGGCAACTTTCAGACAACACTATTCATACAAATCTCTTTGTTTTCGCTTCTAAAATGAGAGAGAATACTTCCTAATTTGTATAGCTCTAAGAAATACATACATTATGTGCAAAAACAGTCCATTTTGATACTTTGAATATGAGATGTTATTAGAAAATTATCATTGATTTTTTTATATTAAATTAAATTGTATACAGACATGCTTAATATGCTTTTTGAGAAGGTTTTTTTTACAAATTTTGGTTGCGTAGACACAACAACGTGTTAATTAATTGTCTGTCGGTGATCTTAACTATTACTAGTTACACAAGTCACCGACTTAATAATCAGTATTTACCTTACAATACAGGAAATCAGAGTAAACCTGGATCAAGACGATCCATGGGGATTTTGTTGATATTATTCCCGATCTCCCAGTCGTAATAACCTAACAAATCAATTATTATTTTTTGACACTTGACCACAATACTATCGCTATTACGCCGATAACTTAAAAATATACCCCTTAGATTTATTTTGCAATATTTAATTCACTTGAAACTCAACCTTTGATTGTATAAACTCATTAAGAGTTGTCTTATTACATAAATAAGTTTTCCACGCAAAGAAATACGCCTTGAACTCGTGCATTTTCAATTGCCAAATTTGAATTACAATCAGTCGCAAAATTCGCTATTATACTGTTTAGGTGAAAAAAAAATATCCATATTAGAATATTTCATACATTCAAATGTAGAGAATCGATTTAGTTACGGTGTTACAAAGTCTGTTCTTGAACTTGAATGGCTTTTGTGCTTCCTTTTGAACAACTTCACCGCAAGTGTCTTTGGACACATAAAAACTATATTTTGAACCGAAAAAAAGAGATCGATTGATGATTCATTGGATAGTTTGCTTCCTCATTGACAGTTTACAAGAAACACATTTGTATGGGGATCATATTTGGTAGTATAAATCTTAAAAATATGATAAATGTTTCAGTCAAATCACGTACATTGGTTTAGGATCTGTGTAACAGTCACGTATACTAAAAAAACCGCATGGCGCCTTCTTGTTTTTTCTCCACGTACTAAACCAAACTACGTGGTTAAATTATAACGTAAGAACACTGCCCCTAACAATCAAAGTTACCGTAAGTAATTCAATTTCTCGGATTGTTGAATCATAAGTGTGACGAAGTTCAAGACAAGCAATTGTTTGAATTCTCTGAATAATACCTGCGAATTACTTAAAAATACTGCTTTAAAGAATGCAATATTGCACATGGAAAAGGATTATTAAATCGACTATAATTGATTAAAAAATAAATTTATTATTAATGGGCTTGGTATGTATTTATAAGTTCTAGAGTATAGTGTTGCCAGGCTCAATACAAGAATTTAATGTATATTTATTAGTAATGGGCTATCGATAAGTACTAATTATAGAGATGTAATCAATACAAATAATATGGTTGCATTTTACCAAGCACAGGTCAGCATCGAACCAAGGCCGTTATAATAGATACAACAGCCGTGTATTTATAATGTGACCAATATGTTAATATTATTAATAAAATAATAATTATTAATATTAATGTATAACAGAAGCTATTTTAGATTTTTAAAATAAATTATATGCTACTAAAGAGACACCTATGAGTGGAATGTCGAAGCATAAAAAATATTTTCGACCGTCGCGAAAAGTTTAATAAATAATCATCATAAATATGACTCCTGTATCACTATTGGTAATTTTTCATGTACTTATTCCAATAAAAAATGATTCACAATATTCGATAACATAAAATAGAAGCTGTTTTGTTTTTGGAGAGATTAAATTAATTAGAAATTCCGCTCATAGATGTCACCCCTATATGTTAATATTTTTTTAACTGAACGTGAAAAATATTTTTTTTTGTGAATGGCGGTTTATTTATATGCTTTATAGATAATAAATTTGTTCAATGCAATGTAAATATTTATATGTATGTTTTTATGAATGATAGTCACCGTATAATAATTGATAGATAAGTTCTCGGAGAGCGGTGGTTGGAAATTAAAACATTTATCCTTTGAGTTTATCACACGTACTTCAAGAATCGTGTGACCATTGTTTCGGCAACACCTCCTCGATTATTTTATGATTATTGATTAATAACTGGATCGTGGTCACGATGAGGAAGCCATGATTATTACCACGATACAATTTATGGGCGGAGTTATTATTTTATATTGATGTGCTTTCATATTCTGGAAAATTTTATACGTAGGTACAATGATTCATTTAAATGAAAGATGTTTCGGTCAACAATGCATGTTTTTTTAACATATGAGTTATGATTGTTTGTTGCTTATATTTGTATGCAAGTAATAAATAAGGGCGCAGATGTGTAATCTGTTTCAATTTTGACACATGCTCTATACAGATTAGAAACAAAGTTTAGATGTTAATAAAATATTCTTAGAAAAAGGGTCAGACAATTTAATATTAATCACTGAAGTTTCCTGCCGATTATAAATTATTCCTTTGAATACTAAGAAGATTCTGTAGACCGATTTATTATGAAAGAGTTGCCAAAACATTCAAGACACAATTCGATATATGATTGACGTAAAAACGTATCTACTAAATAGGAATATTTAATCTTAATTATCTTAACTAATTGTAACCCAAGTTGTATTTATATCAGAAGCTTATTTATAAATATTATATTATGTGAAAACATAAAGCCAAACCTTTATGTTTGCACCAAAATATTCAATAATATATTACAATAACACTAATATTTCAACATGTAGATACGTTTTTGTCTCGATAACCTCTCCTAAAGTGCATTAAGTAATTATTGAATAATTATAACATCAAACAAGTTAGTTAAAGTGCTCAATTTCCGAAGAAAAATCATCTTAATTGCGATTTTATTTAGCATAGTGAAATCTTTGGATAGCCCAAGCTTAAGATATGGGCGTATTAGACATTGGCAAATTTTATGGTAAGCGACTAGGAATTATGTTCATTCATAAATAATGACTTTGTAAGCAATTTTCTCAATATATGTTCATGTGCAGACCGGTTCGATATAAACAGAGACTTGCTTATTGGTCAATGGCTTACCTGTGGTGAGACTGATAACATTTAACTATATATATGACAATAATTGAGCTTTAATGATAAATTCGTTACACAAAAATAAACATCAACAGAGTTTAATGACTTAATGATCAATCAATCGTTCGTTGTTGTATCGATGGGAAATACGAACAAAAGATATTTGCATAATTGTATCGCTTATTACAATAAAATCGTGATCTTGTTTTACGTGTTCAATTTTCAAATGGGTTTTCCAGTTTTAACAGCCGAATTCAATATGCTTACATATTACAATAAATTATAACAAGATCCTGGCTACGCGGCATGGCCTCCTTAGTGAGAAATAATTGGAAATATTTATATTCAAAAATTATATGTATATTTATATAGGTTCCACAGAAACACTTAATTGGATGGCAAATAGTTCATAAATTATGAAAACTTAGTAAACACACCTTTAACAACTGTCACTTTAAAACAAAACTTAAATTAACAGTATTTTTTTTATTAATTTGATAAAATACAGTTTTTAAACTTTGCATTTTTATTGTGTCGAAACAGCAAATTCAAATAAATAAAAATATGTTTTAAATATTAATAAATACCCTCTTTTCGTAGTTGGCAACACCAGAAGCTTCCAGTCTGACAGCTGTCAACTAAACATCGGCATGATGTTTAATGAATTAAAGTTACTTTAAATCGCGTGTGAAAAGAATTATTACATATTGTTTTTATTTGAATTAAAGAAAAATGAGTACAAGTGAACCAACAGCAGCGGCGTCTGCTGCGGAAGACGATTTAACCTCAAAAATACTTTCCCTTGCACAAAAAAATCCAAATGGCATATCTGACAAAGACATCGCCACACAAATTCCTCACTTAAATGCTACTCAAAGAGTCGCCATTATCAACAAACTTCTTCAACAAGGAAGTTTTGAACTCTTTAATCACAATGGAACATTAATTTATAGGTATTTATTCTGTGACACAATTAAAGTTTTATCACATAGGATAGGAAAGCAATTTATTTAATGATTTTTTTTTTCTTTCAGACTTAAAGATCCCTCAAAAGCGCCAGTAAAGGGGGCTGATAATGAAGAAAAAGTAGTATATTCTATCATTCAAGAAGCTGGCAACAAAGGCATTTGGATTAGAGACATAAGATTTAAGTCAAATTTAATTATGACTCAATTGAATAAAATACTAAAAAATTTAGAAAATAAGAAGTTGATAAAGGCTGTTAAAAGTGTGAATGTAAGTAAAATTTAAATGTAATGAGTATGATAAAAAGATAAATTGTAAAATAAAAAAAGTTATAGTAACAATACTTGTGCAATGTATCTAAATATTATAATAATTGTATGAATTGAATTATCCTGTTACTTATTTTTACAGGCATCCAAGAAGAAGGTTTATATGTTATTTAATTTGGAACCCGATAGATCTATTACCGGAGGAGCGTGGTATCAAGATCAAGATTTTGAATCGGAATTTGTAGATGTTTTGAATCAACAATGTCACAGATTTCTTCAACAAAAAGCGGAGAATGCTAAAAATAAAATTGCAGATCCGCTCGTAACAAGGAGCATGACTTTTGCTACCGTCAAAGATGTTCATAAGTTTATTACCGATCTTGGAATCAGCAAGGTTAGGAATCAGTAATTGATAGCTAACAAAAAATAAAATCTCTATAATAATTTTTATCATTTCAGGTTTCTTTAGAAGTTGAAGACTTAGAGATGATTTTAAATACTCTGGTGTATGACGGCAAAGCAGAAACCACAATAACTACTGACGGCACTCGATTATATCGTTCTGTAGAATATTTATTACCACCACCTGGACTCGTTTCAGTTCCGTGTGGTGTGTGTCCACATTTACATAAATGTTCAAAATCTGGATTAATTACACCTCAAGCCTGTCCCTATTTTACTGAATGGCTTGATTGATCATTATTAAATGAAACGAAAAATCCAAACTATTTTATTTTGATTCATTACCTAATTGGCCAGCCAGTTTAATGATAAAATAAGTGAGGCATGTCATGATGGAGTTAGTTGAATTAAGGTGCTATTTAAATTACTCGGGACTTTGAAGGAATTGACTTTGCGAAGCAATAATTTTACTTCTTTATAAATAATAGTAAAATTCATGATATTGATATCATAAATAAAGCATCTTGACGCCTCTCATTTTGATTCCATCTTTTGATTAGTTGCTGTCACCATCAATATTATTATTCTAAATGCAACGAGACTTCAGATTTAGTTTACAATTGGTACTATATAATAAACATGGCACAAGTGCAAAAAACACTGCCAAGACTGCTATAATGTAAGTAAAACTTAGACTTTGTGCTAAAGAATCAAGAAAACTATTTTTTGCATTTTATATACACACTTACTAGTACTTTTGTAAAATATTATATATGGTTTGTTCACTAATCAGGTATTATTGAAATGCTATCGGTATTAATTTACCAATACACTCACAAAACTACAGGCCTAAGATAATTATTCTATAAGAATTCAAATGATTATTATGTATTCAGTTGTCACTATCTATTGAGTATTTCAAATTACAATATTTGAATATTTTTTTATCAAATTAATAAAAAAATACTGTTAATTTAAGTTTTGTTTTAAAGTGACAGTTGTCAAGGGTCTGTTTACTAGAATAATAAGTTTTCATAATTTATGAAGTATTTGCCATCCAATTAAGTGTTTCTGTGGAACCTTACAAAAATATACATATAATTTTTGAATATACAATATTAAAAATATTTCTAATTATTTCTTACTAAGGAGGCCATGCCGCGTAACCAGGATCTTGTTATAATTTATTGCAATAGTAAGCGTTATTGCATTTTTTAAATAAATTTAGAAGTAGGTATTTTGTAATAGTGTGTATAATCATATAAAGAGGGAAATAAATAGTGTATATTGTCTAAGGTTGCAATATTGGCAGTATGGTGGCCATCCATTACAAAGACAGGTCTCTCTGGGGGTTGGTTGGTCCAATTTTAAAAATACGGAATTGATCAGTCCTCCCTTGTGACAAGCAATCCATCACCACCTGTCCAAAGCCACTTGCCGACTCCAAATCATTGGATTAAAATGTCCAAAACCAAAGCAAAGTACTTTTCCGATTCTCCAAAGGTATTATTCCAATGCATTTTGGGCTTTTACGCGAAGCATTATTTGTCTTTTGGCATTTAAAACAACAGGTTCATAAATTTTCCTCGGCTGGGTTTTCATTTTCAAAGTACTCTCATATTTTAATAATGATTGATTTTTATAGGTAAAATAATAAAATGAACAACAAACAGAAAACCCCACGAATGTGAGTTATTTGTTCCTTGCATAAACTATTTATATTATAATAAAAATGAACAATCAGATCAGCGTTTCATATTAAAATAATTATTATTCTGATTGCGACGGTGATAAAATTCACATTTCCATAATTTTCAAACGCCACTTTTACACTGCGTAATTTATTGAAATATACACTGTAGTCAGAAACATTCACCCCAATTATCACTAATATCGATGCATTTAAAATAATAATTAAAAAACATATATTTTCAACACTACTTGTAGGAATTTGATTAACACATTGCTATGCCGATTAATCATATTTGATTAATAATTTTTGAATATGCATAAATTCGTCAGACTGACGTTTGACTCTGAATGAAATTAATTTCGCAAAGCTTCAGGTATTGTTTTGTCGGTATTTATAATATACTGGGGTATATTCCTAATAGGCGCCGCGACCAAAAGCGACGCCATTCAAATTGTTTTATTTATTGTAGTCCACACAATGAGTCGGCGAATAAAAAAAATAATGAAATAAAACCGAACAAATAAACGAAGGTGAGAAATTGGCGCCGGTGTGGACGGCGTAGGGTGATAATTTATACGTCACTTTTAGTTTTTAACTCATTGCCCGAAAATCAACCACTAAAAAATACACGATCTTGAAAAATAACGATAGAGTAATAAACCCTGAAAATTCATACTCAATATGATTGTTTTAATATCGTACACAAAGGATGATCTGGAATGGTAATGGAATAATGTGGTGCAAATTAAATTATGCAGCCAGAGGGTCACATTCTATCGTAATCAATTCAATGCCACTTGCAGTCACAGCAAATATACTCCACAGTACAAATGCATAATTACACTCATTGTTCAAATAATCAATACTAAGGCTTATCGCGAAATAAGATATCGTGACGCCTTCCCTATTGACGGGAGTCCCTTTTATAAGGAGTTGGCCAGGCCACCTTGGCCTTTACGGGAGAATATAGTAGAGATGGTTTCCCAAGCCACCACACAGCAATGAGTACTTAAGATCTAGTTTGCTAAGCTAGATCTACCAAGTGACTCCGTGAATCGAACCCGGGAGTCTTCACTCACGAATCCGTTACACTAACCACTGGGCCACGAGGCGGCTCAAAGGAAATAAGAATTTTCTATATAGGATAAATCAATACCCATAATTGTAGTATGAAGTGAAAATTCAAATTTAAAGAGTGAGAAAAATAAACTGAATTAATCCCGATCGATAGCGGCAATTTTAACTATAAACCGCGATTTATTCATTAATCGCGGACTTTTTCGCGGGTCTCGCGAGGTTCCTATGAAGATCAACTAAATGTTGGTTTTTTTCTGCGATCGTTGACAAGATCGAGAGCTTATTTTTGGACCAACTTAAAATGAATCCCGATCAATAACGTTAATTTTAACGATAATCTGCGATTAATTCATAAGCCGCGGATTTTTCGCGGGTCCCGCGAGGTTCCTATCGAAATCAGCGAAATATTGGTTGTCCACATGGCCGATGATAGCCTTATAATGAAAAATGTAAGATTCTCATTTTCTATAATAGATATCAAAGTGTTGATTACACATCATATTACATGTGAATACTTCATTTTTATAAATGATCAAAGCTCTAGCAGGTGAAATAGTCCACCTGTTTAATATTTATCCTGTGGGAATTCATGAAAATCCGAACTCGTCTTGAATTCTAATCGACTTATTCAGATTGACCGTCGAGCCGTACAATTAAAATCTGAATCACCGACTCAAATAAATTATTCCACAATCAATACCAACAGTCCAAAGGGAGCAATTTCAATGGCTCAAAATCGAAGCGATGGAAATTTACACAATGCTCTAATCTAAGATTTTAATTCCAAACGATGGAACCTGGATAGAGATTTGAAACCTACACATATCGAATTTATATAAATAAACACCGCGACGCCTTTCCTATTGATGGAAGTCCTTTTGTAAGAGGTTAGCCAGGCCACTGTGACCTTTAAGGGAGAATACAGTAGAGGTGGTTTCCCAGGCCACCACACAGCAATGAGTCCTTCAGATATAGTAGATCTACCAAGTGACACCAGTGAAATCCGTTTTACACTAACCACTGGGCCAAAGGGGGCTCGAATTTGATCTATCTTTGGAAAAAACGGCATAAATTAAACCAAAATATGTTTGATTCGGTAGTCACAGTTTTGGAGTAAGAACGTAAAAAATCGACGACTCCGACAATTTGTTTATTATCTTTGAAATTTAGAATATATTTTTGCAGACCTTGTCCGAAAAACAGCTTATATCCGGAAATTTTCAAATTTCTTTTTTTACACAAATATATTTAATATTATTATCAATAATAACATTTGAGAAAAGCCTTCATGCCACGTAAAAGAGTGTATAAAATACGTACACATTTCAATACATTCTATATTAAGTTAATTATATTTTTAGTCTTATTTCTTGCAAAAAATGCCAAAGCGTAATGAGGTCATGGGTTCAAATCCCGCTCAAGTAAAAAAAAATGATTTGATCAGTTTTTACGTCTGGGAGATCGGGAATAATAGTTTATAAAATCTTGAGTGATCGTCTTGATCCAGGTTTACTCTAACCGACAGATATCCAGATTATATATAGAAAAAATATTATTTAATATTGACGGAGTCTGGTGGTTGGATTCAATTGGGAAGTCAACGGTGAAAAATATCGAATGTGGTAAAAATGAGGAAGACCTTCCCGGTAATCGTATCTGGAATGAAGATGAGATCAAGTGTAAGAGACTTGAGAACAGGTTAGGCTCTGTTAAACAACCTGATTATCAAATTATTCGGAACATTGAGCAAAGTAGAGATAGTCTCAAGTAAATAATATTTTATATACTGATTAAAAAAAATATATCTTTAACAGACGGAAATATCCCAACCAAATATATTTTCGACATTATAAATGAAAATATTTTGAGGATAAAATGTGTGGTTCATTCATATGTAACCAATATTTAGATGAATTATTAAAAATCATTAAAATATAATATTTAAAAAAAATGAGTTCTAATGACAATTCATTTTATTGTTTGGACATAATCAATTATGTTATTTATTATAGATGCACTTGGGTTTAAAGATACATTTGCGACTAAATGAGACCAACAGGGCATACCAAATAAATAACCACACATAAATTAATTGAGAAATGAGTAATATATAGGGTGGACTTGAAAAAAAATGTTTTTATTATTAATTAGAAATTTAATATAATAATAGTGCTTTTGGAATAGAGTTTAATCCGCCATCTTGGAATAATATGTTTCTGTGAAGTACGCAGTAGTAGTATATAACTGTAATTTGTGTAATGTGTCTGTTAAATACTTTATAATATTTTTAATTAATAATTTATCTTTAAAATATTGTTAAAATTTTATCAGTTTTCCTTATACAGTAATTAGTAATTTTAATTAGTAAAATATTATTGAGGAAGGTTGATTGTATTTAATTTCTTATTATTTAAACACAATGGAAAATTTTCAAAGTATTTGTCATTCAAAGACAATTCTAAATACATTGTTTTGGGGCAAGATGTTAAATAATAATAAAATAAGGTACACGTGTTTTGTTAATTCGGCACGTGGAAGGAATATTATTAATAATTCTTGCTTAAATACGTCTCTTTAATTCGTGGTAAAATAGCACCACTCGATAAATTTAAATAATGATTTAATAACGACGTTTGATAAAGCTGCTTAATTAGTATGCATTTTGCTTTGAAAGCTCTGGTTTTGTAGCGAATATGTGACAAGTTTCGTAGAAATAATTCCAAGTTAAATGAGCTTTGTTACAAGCGACACAACGAAATATTCTATACATGTTGTAGTTTTGCTAACTAAGTATACACTTTTTACAGACAACATTTCCACGGCTAAAATTCAAATTAGATCGGACAAATTATCATTTTCCAGGCATTTCCAGTACACGTTTTGCGTATAACAACATTAAATCTGCACCGAGGATGCATATTTAAATTATCTGGCCCTGCACATTATTTGAATGTATTATATTTTTGAGCATTGTTAATATTTTTTTTATTTTTGGAGGAGAAATGTCAGCCCCAGGCGTTTTGGTTTTTATCTACGTCAATTTTTCCACAATATCGAAATTGAGAGAAGATGGTAAATGTGTTGATATATTGGGTTCAATTCATAGATTTCCATCTTTACCAGAATATAATAAAAAAATGATTGTCAATCATTGATATTTGGGTAATGATCAGTCGATAAGATAAAAGACTATGTAGAAACGTAGTAAAAAGTGCTATATTGATTGATGTTTTTAACACATTTAATAACATTCTGACAATATAGTGTTGCTCTACTTTTAATCAAAGCTTATAGTTAAATTCAGACTAATTGCATCAAGTAAAGAGCTTCTTGTGTTTTTTTATTTTTTAATAGTTGATAAGGCCATTTTATACTGAATATTAGAATTTTCTTGAACTGACTATATCGCTTTTGTAACGTAAACATTGGTAATGGAAACTAAATCCAATATATCGGTATTTATGTAAAGGAAAATTGTACACAAGGGATGGATTTTGATCTTCAGCAATTCCGATTTGGCACGATCTACTATTTGAACTGCACATGCGTTTATATCTAAATTAAATTTAAACATTCATATGATTAAAATAATTATATATAAAATAACCCACGCATATTAACTGACGAGTACTGCTTTATCATCGCTGCGAATCGGGATCTCCCGTAATGCTCTAGCGGTACTGCAGCATGATACAATATAATACAATCGATTGGTAAATTTTATCGCTCAATGGTGGATACTTTAAAGTAGGCTTATGATTTTTTCCACCCTTTGTAAAGAGTTGTCGAGGGAGAAGAGATGATGAAGAATGAGGCCATTAATCCTAATGACGCTTATTAAAAACTTCCCTATTTATAAATATTTTTAACAGCTTTTCAAGCCACTTTCAAAGTGTCTTCAACCACACAGAAATAATTAGCAACTCGTTTCAGGGGAAAACAGTGAACAACACCACAATTTTTATTATTATTTTTAAATATTTTGAATCAGAATCGCTCGGAATAGAAGAGGGTCGTCCTAAAAAGTGGCACGTGAAACGTCCTAGATAAAACTTGGACCAGTGTTTAACTTTGGCCGGTTGCCTTCTTAGCACAAAAGCAGAGCAGGGGAAAAAAGTTCACTTGGAAACTTCTACTTTTTTTTTTGAGCCGCTTTTGGATCGAGTCGACAACGAAGCCCAAATACTTCCCCATATACTAATTGGCCTCAAGTCCCACACAAAAGCTATTTTCACCCCTGTAGAGCACAAAAATATATTATTTATGATGCTACTGCACAGACTTAATCCGAATAAGCGTTCTACAAATCAATACAAAGTGCCCAAGAGATATGTAATATATTCCAATTGAGATGCATTATTAAAATAAATTTCATAACTAGGCAATAAACATTCAGCGCCAGCGAGAATGGTTTATCGTTATTGATAAATTGGATTTATATGCATATCCAAATTTTAGTTCAATTACGACAATATCCATTGAAATATTGTAAAGAAAATAGATGTAAACATTAGATATCGCATTGCATTTAATAATTTTGTTTATCCCGTGTATTGTCGCACTCTTCTCTCCTATTCGATAAAGGCATAAGTGTGTCTCCTTCACTCAACACATTTATAGTGAGCCCTGAGAGTGGTTGTGACAATATTTTGGTAATATTTTTAACATCTTAAAGAAGTAGTCAGCGGTAAAAACTGTTGTGGTATGTTTGAGTCCATATGACATGTAGTAACAATGCATTTACCCATTTTACTGTGAAATATAACTGAAGATATGAAGAGAGATGTTTACACTATAATGTTTGTCAGGTAACTCATGTTTTTGATGTACTTACGCATTTAGCCACTCATGCGATATCTTATGTTTATATCTATGATTGTTATTTACTTATTTGGTTTGCTTTATTGTTACAAAAATACATAAATATACTACAAGTCTTCAAGGTGTAATACTAGAATATTCGTTTGAATTTGACAAATATCTGATGTGGGATTATCGATAGTATGATAGATATAAACATTAGATATCACATTGTATATAAATAATTCGTGTAATTTTGTTTATCCCGTGTATTGTTGCACTCTATTCTCCTTTTCGATAAAGGTATAAGGGTGTCTCTCTCACTAAACACATTACTAGTGACCCCTGAGAGTGGTTGTGACAGTGACGATTAAAATGCAATAATATTTAAAACATGTTAAAGAAGTAGTGTTTAGTAAAAAGTGAGGCTAGATGTATTTGAGTGTATGTTTGAGTCCATATGACATGTAGTAACAATGCATTTACCCATTTTACTGTGAAATATAACTGAAGATATGAAGGGAGATGTTTACAGTATAATGTTTGCCAGGTTTTGGCCACTTAATCCACTTGAACTAAACACGCATTTAGCCACTCATACGATATCTTATGTTTATATCTATGGAAAAGAATTACCTCCATCTATGTGTGGAATTTCAAAGCATTACATACACTTTCCCCTGGCATACAATCTAAGAAATTGATACTTTATCACACAAGTTTATAATGATAATAGTGTGTGTTGGCGTCATCCATTCTTGGCAACATTTCCATAGTTGTTGTATTCTGAGAGCTTCTGTTCTGTAACTTTACGGCGTAGTTCTAAGTAACAAATTCATTTTGAAACTTGCCACATAACAGAACTTGCCGCAACTAACCACCAACAACCTCACCGTTTTTTACATCCATATATATATATATGAACCGACTCTCGATGGAGATTAATGGACATTAGATTATACTCTAATAAAATATTATTTATATATATTGCGTAAAAGCGGGTAGGTGTTTTAGGGTTTACAGGGTGATTACGATTAGAAGGGGTCTGCTAAATAACCTCAAAATGTACCAAGGGATCGATGAAGACAGATGCTGTGGCAGAAATTGAATTACCCTTGAAACCCTATTTGAACAAACCACTTGAAGAGTTATTGCTGATCGAAATACGACTTCCTTGACCAAGTGTTTCAATTCATCAACGAGCAACAACTCTGCTATTGCACAAACTAGACTTTCATTCAAAAATGAATTTAATTTCATGGGTGATTAACGTGAATAGGTATGCAGTTTTACTCATAATGATCTCCACTAATTATTATGTTTTTTATACACAAAAACGTGTTAATTAATGGTCTTTCGGTGATTTTCACTATTACTAGTTACACAGGTCACCGAATTAATAATCAGTATTTAACTTACAATACAGGAAATCAGAGTAAACCTGAATCAAGACGATCGATCGGGATTTTATTAATATTAATACCGTCCTCGCAGTTGTAATAACCGATCAAATCAAATGGGATTTGAACCCATGACCACAGTATTTGTAGCCACGTGTAAAGTTATTACGCTGGTATTATTAAAAAAAATGTATAATAAATTATAATAATACAATAAATGCAAATTATATTGAATGAAAGCCAAACCAAAATCTTGTAAACTGTCAAATTGTAACTGCGTTTTTCTGCAAATAACTGACTAATATTATAAACGATAATTTATATTTTTTTATCTGCTGTGCTAATTTTTTAATTTTTGTTTAAACATATAAAATATGTATGAATACTATGATGTCTCAGTAGGAACAAGAATCCAATTGCATGATTTGAAAGAACCGTATTCTTAGAAACCAAGAAGGTGTTAGGAAAGAAGATGGATTTAGTGTTAGTAAGAAGCATCTGTGGTGCAAGATTTATGGTATTTTAGTAGTGTTTTCAGGTTTTAGTAGAAATAGTAAAAGCTATGTCTGTTCAGCCAATACGTCTTTGCCACTCATTACTAAAACAGACTCTCACAACTTTGGACCAAACAAAACTCTTCCGAACAAATTCTATCTTTATTTTAAATATTATTGTGTTAATTATTGCATCGTGGTGCTACGATTTAGTGCTACGAAGCTACGACACTACAGTATTTATTTATTTACATATACATAAACTATAATCGCCGTAACCTTACAGATAATACAATGCGTTTACAATTATGATTATTACATAAGCTTATTCTCAGATGTTTTTAAAATCATATAATTGTAATGAAAACTAACTCCTAAGTAGAAAAATTGGACGATATTATCTACATTCAAATTGAGCATTATAATAACAAATTTATTATCAACAGATTTAGGGGGCCGAAATACAAATACCGCTTTCGATTTTTAATTGATGTTAAACCGGCCTTTCAAGTACAATCAGAGATGTGCTAAAATTAAACGATTTCCATAGTAAAATCTCTTTTTTTGTATATTGCTCTATATTTTTCCCCCGTGGAGTCCGTGAAGCGATAAAAATCGTTTAATTTCTTCATATGAGTGCATTATTAAGAAATTTTAATAGAATACTATAATATTTGTTTGATGTTGGAACATCACTGCGTACAACCAAATCGATCAATTAATTTATCAATATATTTACATAAATGTGTAAATAAGTAACATTTGTTTACAATTTAAACCAGTTTTTGCACTCTAGATACGCTTTTTTTCATATTAATTAATTTAAATAAGGTACCTAATGTATTTGTTATATTAATTCAAATTATTTCCTAGATTTGTGGTTAGCTATGTGTGATTTGGTATACAGAATTAGTTAATCTATAAACATCAATAATAATTAGCTGCTGAGTGAAAGGTCACAGGCTTCAGTTGAGAAACTTGTGAACTTGTCAAATTCAATTCAATGAAGAATATTATTTAGAAGACCGTAAAGGCTGGCAAAAAACGTGTTCAAGATGAATTCTATTTGGAAGTAGTGATTTGAAAAAATCACGTTAGTTGCAGAGTTGACATTAAGGTAGACGAAATTAAGTTGGACGGGTCCATGTTTTCTGCGAATCCTGAACTCCTGACTCGCCATTTTTACAAGACCTCTCTTTGCCAGCATTTCAACCATACAAAAAACTTGAACATGCCACCAAGAAAACAAGAAGACGGACTCTCATACTAACTCAAATACGATTCGACGAAGAAAGTCACATTATCCAATATATGCGACTAAAGAATATACAATTTTATCAATGGAGTTTTCACGTCAAATACACCCTTCAAGAATTCACATTGCACAAAGATATTTGATATAATAAATAACAATTCTAAAATACTTAAAATAGTACTAGTGTGAAGATGTAGTTTTATATAAGTTCAATAATTATAGTTTTAATCAGCATAATTTTGTTCATTTTGACATTTCATACATTAATGATCCGCGACCAACTTCACGTCGATGTGTCAATTCTCTTGTTAATTTAAAAGAAATTATTTAAATGCATGATTTATCATTTTTACATTAGATATTTTATTATTTTATGTATAATTTATGTATATAAAAAATATTTTTTTACTCTGGAGTATAAAATAATCGATCTAAACTCTTAATTCGATGGAAACTCTACAAGGTGAAATTTAAATTGAAATGAAATAATGTTATTTGTGATTTATTATTTAAAAAAAAGTCCCATCGATAAAAGTTTTATAAAACCTATATATCCCAGAAGCAGGATTTTTGATAATAATATATATTTTGACTTTCAGTCTACATTTGAACAATTTAATCGATATTTATATTATGCATACAATTTGATTAAATATTTAAATACTCCTTTTACAGCTCCGAAACAGGAATTTTTGGGCAAGTCATCTCTTAATTTAATTTAAATCAATAAAAAATATATAATAATAAAATATTATACTTAAAAATGTATTAAATTAATATTCAAACTTGTTTTTTATTCATACGAATTGTTTTTTTTTTTTTGATAAATATTTATTATTGAAAATCAAATTTAACAATCATTATTTTCCGATACATTAAAATAACCATTTGGACCAAATTATTGTTTTATTAATATCTTTTTAATTAAATAATATAGGATATTGACTATATTTTCCCCGTTTATAATAAAAATATAATATGGAATCCAAGTGTAATACCATTTTTCTTGCAGCAGCAATAAGAAAGGTTGTGTGAAATGTATAGGGTAGTAATTTTCAGCTAAGTAGCATTACAACCTTCTATTTTATTGTTTTTCTTTTATTTAAGTTTATATTAACGGAAAAACTTGCCAACCTCATTCTTATATATTTGAAATTATGAAATTATACTGTCATTAATCAAAAAA
>JAGTTH010002041.1:0-31562 GCA_022606485.1 Agraylea sexmaculata
GGTCTTCAGTTATACAACTACCTCAAATACCATCAAAAGTGAGTTCTTCTTAAAAATGTTATATCTTTGTTATATTGCGTATAAGAAAATTGTATTGGTATAAGAATAATGTTAGTGCAATATTGCAGTTATTGAAAGGTTTCTTGGGTGAAAGTCTTACAAGGGATTAACTTCAAAGCACTTGTTGATTTGTAGGTACGGCCTCAATCGGTGATGGGTGATTCTAGTACATATAGTAGGAAATTACCGAGTAGAAGAGCAGCAAGTAGAGCGATGGGCAGGGTCACTCCTGATGTGAATTCAGCATCAAGAGGTGCTAGCTTACCAGGTAATAAATAAATAAAACAATATCGACATAATTTATTCTTATAATAATAATATTGTAATTAATTTCAGCTACTCCACCTGGTACTCCAAAAGCAACACGACAGCTTCCAAGACCACCAGCCCCAACTAGCCTTCCACCAGCTCCTACAACTCCAAGAATGCTTCCTAGACCGCCAACAATCACTTCTAATTTATATGGTATGTATAAAATTAAATATGTAGTTTTCATATTTCACCACTGATGTACTTTTTACAGATTCTACAAAATTATATCAAAAGCCGTACAATGAGGATTATAATTATGGATATGATAGTTTAGAAGATAATCAAAATATATTAGACTATGTAGATTCTAGTGAGTTTGCTAAGCCGAGAAAAAGGTATTAAATATTTTAATAAATAGTGAATTTTTAAATGCTTTATAATAATTGGAAATAAATTAATTTTTTTAGGTTACCGTCAGTGACAGAAAGCCCAAGAAAATTACCCGATCCACCTCAAAAGACTCGATTACCACAGCCACCATATATTGATTATCAATCAGTTGAAAAGCAATACACAGAAGACCAACCCAGTTTTATACAAGATATAGTCAGAACTATTTACAGAAGCAAAACAACCTAAATGAGAGCATAAATCAAAATTACCTCAGCGAAACAGTGGTGACGACATCTTATGACAGTGGATATACAAAAACTAACTATGAAATCACCCAAACCACAGCCTTAACGTTTATTGATACAACATACCCAACCATTACAACCACAACTTATGATATGCCTACATCTTATGATACTTACCCAGTGGTACAACCACAGCAAACGACTTATTTAGAGGACCAGAAACCGTATGTAGTCGATGACTATGGCTACACGGACACTCAAAAGCAATACAATGAAGACCAAAGTCTATATATTGAGGATCAAAAGCCCTATGAGCAATACAATGATACGAGTTTCTACTCAGAAGACAATAAATATAAGGAAGACTATGAGCAAACTCCATATCCTAATAAAACATCATACGATGATAGTAGTGGATACTTAGGTCAGAACGGATACATAGCCGAGAATAAGACTTCATACTTTGATGATGTAGCGCCGGCTTATCAAAAAGACTACCAAAATTCATATCAAGAAGATTATTCATATCAACATGATGAGCAGTATCAACCAGTAGTGACGTCTGCCTATCAGGATACAAAGTGAATCAATTTATATAATTTTATGGTTATTTATTTGTGGATTATTATTTTATTATGATTAAATTATTTTCAGTCACATATCTGCATCAAATCAAATACCTTATACCACTTCGCTGTGGGCTCCGACTGACACGACTCCAACGTCGACTATTATGGGAAATAAGACGATGATGGATGTGAAAAAATCTACAGCGACAACACAATCTACACCTTCACCCCTTCAAGCAGGTATTGTAATATCAAAAAAATACCTTACCAACCCAATCAAAATAAAATGATTTCATTCTATAAATAACTAATAATTCTTTTATAGGTATTGCAGGAGCTCCTGTAGTCGCAGCTGCCGCAGCCCAGACATTTGGGAAGCTGTTCTCCAGCGGTGCTCAAAAGCTGGGCAGTTTCTTATCCTCGGCAACGGCAGCAGCAGTTCCCAAACCACCGCAGCCAACAACGACAATCAGTTCAATATCCATACAACCAACCGTGCCATCATATACACCCCGTCCAACCCTTCAACCTCAAGTGTCTGTGACTCAAGCCGATGAACATATGTACGGTAATATGGTGATGGAACCTCAAGTGCCAGTGAGTTATCCAAGTGATACAATACCAGAACATGATGAATATTATAACGATAGTGAACTTGTGAAACAAGAATCTTTAGATTATGGAAGAACGCTCGAAGATAGGGAGTACACTCTTAGAAAACAGGACTCTATTGTAGACAGAGGCTATTTACAACAACAAGATACCATCACCGATAGAGGATATCTTCAACCACAGCAGTCGATCGATAGTTACGGTGTGGAAGAGGAAGAATATCATGTAGATGACTATGGAAAGACTGAATCTCCAGTTACAGTGATCCATGTAGATAGGCTAGAACCAATTACTGGACTTTTGGATGGTGAAGATGATACACATGCTCTTGAAAACTCATTAGTGGAACCATATAGACCGAAACCTTTATCTCCGGTTCAATCGAGAAAAGAATCAGTTGATGTTCCGTATATGAATAGTTTAAACGGTGATATCGGAATCGCTGGACATCCACCGATAATAACAGACTTGGTGAATGAGAAAAGTATCATCAGTCCCCCACCAGATAGGGCATCGCAAGATCGTACAGGTAATATTATTTACTATGAAATAAGCTTTATTACAAAAATATATTTCTTTTATTATATATTGTTATAAACATATATTTTTTATTTACATATTTGGCAACATTCAAATAATCTCAAACATATTTGAAATTTTTATCTGTTGCATTTTTTATTACTGTCACAGTGATAAACTGGACGGAGCGTCGGTCGCATGTGAATGTTTAATATGAAGAGTAAAAAAATACTTTAGTTGGGTTAGCTTTTTGAATTTATAAATTTTAATTTTTCATTGTTTGTAGGTGATTTGGAAACGGGCAGTATTATCGGATCGGGTTCTGAGGAAAAGGCCAAGAGTGTTTCCTTTGAAGAAGAGGAAGGAGCAGGAAGAAGACCAGCTGGAGCAAGGCAGAGATGGCACTGGGCCTACGCCAAGATCTTGATGCAGTTAAATGTGAGTTATTTATTCTATAAATCTTTATTTTAAGCCAACTTATAAAACATAATCCGATATGTGAAAGTTTTATATCAAACATGTTTAACGACTTGTGTTCTTATTTCTTTAAAATATTCGGTAAAAGGTCTTAAAATCTCTCTATTTAGAAGATAAAATTTTAGCTTTTGGGTAGAGTGAATTTAACCAATCAAAATATTTATCCCTGAGTAAGTAAATTGTTCTAACGATTCTTTATGACCATTTTTTTTAAATTTTATACATTCTAAAATAATGACAATTTCATACAAAATATTTAAAACACTTTAAATTGTAAGACCATTTTAATATAATTACATTTAAAAATAAAAATACACCATCCATGGATCCAACCGATCCAACTCGTTCCAATGAAAAAAATCATTTTGTCTGGTTGCACAAAATAAAAATTTTCAATTTTACCTAATTATATATTTAATACCTAATGCTTGCACTATTTTCAACTGATGGAATGAAATAATTAAAAAATGCATAAAAACGTGACACCTTACTGCCAAACATAACTCATTTCTCTTATAGAGAAGTAATTTTGTAAATTTTACAAAATTATTATTGTTTTTATTTTTGTTCCTGTGCATATAATTAATTCTTTGTTCTTGTAAATGGTAAAGTAGCGAAAATCATAAAATGGTTTGTTTAGGTAAAATGATACAGGTATAAATTTAGTATAAATAGAGAATTCTATAAAAGATAATTATGTATATTTCAATTGATGTTAAAAATAAGAGCGATATTTTTATATGTTTGAATTCATGAAAGGTACAGAGAACTTGACTAAATGAAGTACTTAGTCAAGTTGATAGTATTGGTGCGTATATGAATCGATATCGCCGACAAATGGCTTGGTAATAATGGTTTACACGCATACGCACCGTACGCACACACTCCCATTACTAAATTTAACTAAATGATACCTACTGTTTAAATAATCGGCAGTGCAGATAAGTGCATTTGGGTTTTTTCGTTGTTTCGACAAACATAATAATTGTGACACTGACCCGGTTATTGGCTCTGCTGGTACCATCATGATCATCTGACCTTTAACTCTGCACTTCCTGCTGTACTTTTATATTGAAAATCATCAAAATCCATGTTCTATTAGCTTAATCAGACTAAAGTATTATCAGATCGGTTGCACATCGTTATAGGATGCAATTAGTGTCCAGTTTCACTATTATTTTAGTATGGAAATGGTCACGTTCCAAAGGTTGATGAATTTATGGTATCAATATATATATATATATATATATATATATATATATATATATATATATATATATATATATATATATATTTAACTTATATCGATATCGTATACGACATATTCAAAATTACACACATATATATATATATATATATATGTTATATATATATATGTATATATATATATATATATATACTTATTAAATGAGACTTTTTCGAAATAGTAAAATAGTCCTATTTGACCGGCAACTAATGTAGATTCATCCATTATCTATAACACATTTCATGTTACCAGATTCAATATGTGGCTCAGTTCCATAAAGTCTTAAGAGTACACAGTTTTTTTTGCACTTACGATATTATACGCTGGAGCAGTCAATCTGATGCACTGATGGTTGATGGATCTGTACAGACATATAACATACACACACCTCAGACAATTATATATATATATATATATATATATATATATATATATATATATATATATATTATTGTTCCATATCATTATGTATGCTCAGCCTCACCCGTTGCGGTCCTAGGTTATAATGTAGGTCGTTGAACTATCAGGGTTACATTATTACTTAGCTGTTAATGTAGGAGGACCTCCCGTTGACATCCCATGAAAAATGTCTCATTCCCCAAGGTTTTCCCTCGACCTTCTCTCGTGTCAAATTATACGAACACACGAGAACAGTTTCCCCCCAATAAATACAATTATTTTAAAACAACACGACCGTGTATTTAATTTGTATGATATTATTTATTGCTAGCAATGAACTTATATCTGCGTCGTTCAATTAAAAAACGTTTATATGTATATCTGACATTTTTGAAAAAAATGAGTTATGATATACATTTTACAGAGGATTTTAAATAGAATTCACCTAGCTAACTTTTACTTTGATACTTTGTAAAACTTTATTGCAAAAAATCGGTTTTATTTCATAAGGGCCCAAGTTTTTTGTTACCTACGTCGTAATGTAACAATAAAACCAAAAATAAATGCTTAAATACGTATTGTGCATTTCAAACTCGCTTAAATGCATAATAAACATGCATTTTTTTAAATTTGTGCTAAGTTTTCTTTATATTTTTACATTGCCATGTTTTTTATCCCAATAGCTTCCCCTTAAAATTAAAATATTTTTGAAAAAGTATAAAAAGATGAACAATGAATGAATGAACAAGGAGCGAGATGAGCGTTTTCTTTTTAATTTTTAACGACACATCTGTAGAAGTGTCATGCGTATTGTTTTATACATTGGAACTACTACATGCGCATATTATACATATACTTCACACATAAGCGGGCACACCAACATATTTCTTACAAAAAACCTTTACGCACTTTACCATATTAAGGGAAAGACGGTTTAATGTTATTAGAAAAATCGACAAGTGACAGATAAACAGTACGAGCGGTAAAAGCAGCGCCCCAAGCGGCTTCATCTTTGTCTCCCGTGTTTTTTAAATCTTTTAACGTATTATTTTCACCTCTATATTATATAAAATATCGTGGTTCTTGCACCAATCGCCTCGTATGATTTATATTTATAAAAGGCATCGTAACCCCAATTAGGACGGATCAAATAAAATTGGTTACGTTCACCCAAAACGTTTGTTCTATCAAATATTTATTTTATCTGATAAATGGCAATTTATTGAATCTAAAAATGTCCATTGAGACAGAAAACTAGTTATATATTGAATTTTATCTAGAATCGAAGTGCGTATATGGGATAACCTTTTCCATGCACCTTGTGTATTGTGAACGTTCGGAAATAATCTCTAATAGATAAAATTACTCTTTATAAAAAAAAATGTAGTGCTTAGTATACTTTTTAAATATAATAAATCCCTACGATAAAAAAATCTGTTGAATTATTAAAATAAAACAAAATTAATTGTATCTATGAAAATCGAATGTTAATTTTGAAATTTTATTTTCTTGTTATCAATTAAATTATTAGGGAATTTTACCAAGAAATTGTTTAAACTTGTTCATGATTTAATATTTATATATATTTATATATTACAATTTCTTTATTTAATTTGAATATTACATTGTTCATGTAAAACAAAACATCTTATGAATTAAACTTAGGTATACAGAATATATTTTTTTACCTATAACTAACATGAGAATAAAAATTTTTTGTGACATTAGAAATACTTAAAAAGTATGGGAAAAAACATAAAAAACCCATTTTCAGTTATGAAGATTAATAAACAATAACAAGAATAAATATACTCTAAATTAACAAAATCAAATTCAAAGTTTTATGCTTAAAACTAAATAAAAGATTGATTGGGTAAAACCAAATTTTAATTTCAAAGTTATTCCGTTTCCTCGAGTTTAATATTAACATACATTGTGTTTTTCTAGAAACTAAATAAATATTTGACTATCTTATAATTCATTATTTATTATTTATCATAAATAAAAAAAAACATTTCATCCAATTTAATAACTCCACAGTAGAAAGTACAGAACTAATTTTATTAATTTAAAAAGAGTTATTTTTGTATTCGATTCCCACCATAAAGTTGTATTCCATGGAATTGAAGTCCGACTCTTCTGGTAATTTAACTTAAATTGCGCTATAAAATTCGTAATGGTGCAGGTCTCAGATATTAAACCAGTTCATATTTAATCTATAACTAGTATTAAATGATTGAATATTGTTAATTAATTAAATAATATTGTATTATTTGAGTGCGTGTCGCTAGTGTTCTGCTGACAGCCTTCAGTTGATTGTGGATCACCGGCAGCTACAGGTGGTTTTCAATATTCACTGTCGTTCTTCGTCCTTTATAATAGTGTTTTTTTAGTATTTAAATTAAAGGTATAGTGATACGATCGCCCAGAATATTATTACACTTAATAAATATCACACGATATCGAGGATTATTGAATTCAGTTCATTGATTACATCCAGGCGTTGCAAATAACCACATACAATTTAGTTAAAGGAATACACACTCGGTACACTTTGATTATTTCATTTAATAATTGGATTACTATAGGAATATTGTCAAGATATACTCTTTATTTATAATGTGTGTAGAGCAAATGAAATGCGAGATTATTTACAAACAGTCACACCACAAAACTTTAATTTGATATTATGTTATAATATCATAAAATCACATCCGTTTTGCGGTAAGTAAAATTTTTTAAAATCTCGTATTTGCTCTATAAATATAGGAAATAAATAATATGTCTATTTTTATTTTAATAATTACACGGATTCGGTTATCTATAATTGGCAGCCATATTTATTAAAATTGCAGCGTTATATTATTTATAATTACAAAACTATAAATAAAACTATATGATTTTCGCTACATAATTTCTCTCCCCTTATTTAATTTAATTTACAGATAATATATTTTTTTAAACAATTTTACCTGATTATTCATATTAACAAAATTTGGACTTATCAAAAGTTGTGGAGTATCGCTAAAATATAATAAATATATATTTTTTTTAATACATTATTATCATTGATTATATGTTATTTTACAGTTTGGCTCACATATTTAGTGACTTACATATTTATTTCGGCTAGTAAAAATAAGCCACTTTTAGTTAAAAAATATATTAAACAATACCTAAAATGTGCAATTAGCTTTCAATAAATTAATAAAAAAAATTGTCAAAGAACCCAATCACATTATTATTTTAATATCGATCTTAATAATTTTTATTTTAATGTCACCTTCAGTATAATGAAATAAGTTATTCGTTATTTTCTTAGTGTGATTATTTTAAATTAACCCGAAGTGTTTACTAATGATTTTTCAACGTTTTGCCTCTTATTATTGCGATAGTTTATCTCTTATCCATTTCACTCTATACGAGTATTAAACGCCCCAGTAATGCATGTTTTATTATTCCATATCAATGAAAAAAACATTATTCTATAAATTATGGTTTTACATTAAAACAAGTGAGCCTAATTTAGGTTGTGTTTGAGGAGAAGCCGAGCGTGTGTTTTCAGCTCAGTTAGTCCCTTAACTCGTCCATAATAAAGGTACTAGATCTTCTACGTATTATAATTATTTTATTAATTAATTATAAATAAATAATCTATGGAAAATACTTGACATATAGTCAAATGTTCTCATATCAAATTTAAATGTCCTTGTTGAACTTATCGGAGCCTTCAACACGACGACAACTGCTCTAATTCAAAGTTTGATAGCAATAATACATATTAAAATAATGAATACATGGTTAATTTATTCATATATATATATATATATATATAGTATATATATATATATATATATATATATATATATATATATATATATATATATATATATATATATATATATATATATATATTTCGTTACATAATAAATTCATTGTATCTCTTATATTGTTGCGTAGTCACGTACATTTCTCTCGGTACAAAATGAAAAAATCTCCTCTTGCCCTTTGAATTATAAAAAAAGGAACACGTGGAAAAGGAAATTTCATTTATGAATTTTCTTTAAACATCATTTTTCGTGTTTAAGTTACACAAAAATATTCAATGAATTAACAATTTCTTTATAAAATATTTTTTATGTACCTACAACTAATATGAGAATGATTTTTAACATGTTGAGATTATATATTTTGTTAATACAAAGTAAATATTTATAAAAATATTGATTTAATTTTAACCAATACAATATAAATTGTGAGAGACTTGTCGAGTTAAAATGATAGCAATGTATTTGGACGCCCCATAGAGTATCACATCTCCAGGGGGCAGTCGTATGTTCACCCCTAATATTCTTCATTAAAAGAACTCAAATATAATTTTTATATTAAAAATATATTTACCTAAAAAAGACGTTTTAATTTACCACATTATCGAATCTAATTTAGTTGAAAGTGTTTAAAAATACCCCTGTGCATTTTATTTGATTGAATGTACATTCGATCAAGTAATTGTGGGTGGCGTAAACAGTTTTATTTATCAGATTTATTTGCAAAATAGTGCACGAGGTTCAAGTGTGTATAAAAAGAGAGACACTTTGAGAAAGAAGCTTAAATATACGACGCGTCTGTACGATAGGTCTACGACTGCTACGACATTGCTACGCCATACTACGACACTTGAATATGAAATCAATTATATATGTACATATTTGGCCAATCTAACCGTATCACGACATTTTTGATCAAATATTTTTTATATGCAATAATTAAAATAAAATATTTTTATAGACTAGTATTAGAAGGTTTTATTAAAATTCCAACCGAATGCCATGGAGTAAGTTTACTTTGATTTGAAGTTATATATAAGGCGATTATTAAGTAAAGCAGAGCCTTTCTATTGCTAGCCTAAGATTATTGTACAATTAATATGCTCATTTAATTGTTTTATAAATTATATATACTTCAGGCCCTTCCTTCACAGATGTATTTCCTTAATCTTCTTTTAAACTTCTCCAAACTCTTTAACTTCCTTTGGCAGTTGGTTATCCTGGTTTATATCACTGGGAAGAAATTCTTTATAAACTTTTACATCTCTTACTTTAAAATATTCCTTATGTCTCGTATTATTATTATGTTTATCAAGATATCTAATAATACATTTATTTAGATAGATCGGCATTAAATAATTAATAGTAAGCAAATTTAATTCATCATCATTGAGCTATTAAATATGAATATAGGATACTATCCAAATATTTCAATAATTGAAATTGCAAAAATAATTGAAAAAATATATACCAAATTTTTTATTAATGAAAATTTTTATAATTTATAATAATAGTATTTTTGGAATTGAGTTTGGACCATTATTTTGAAATCAACTAATTATTAGTATTATTTTTTTGTGATATTTAATTAATATATATTTTATTATAGTTATTTCAAGCCTACCCTGTACATACATATATTGAACTCGAATAAAAATGTATTAAAAGGCCTCGTAGTCACAAGTAAAATATTTCTGGGCGATCGTTTGTAGGTATATAAATATAAAATTTGTTGTTTAAGTAAAAGTGAATTATGGAGGAACATGACAGAACAACAGAGTGGGCTTTGTTATTCCCTTTGAAAGCCGGTTTGTTTGCTGTAAAATCATCGGCCAAAAGTGAACCGAGGAAGATTCCCCAATATCCAATACCGAAGAAAGTGTCAAAGAACAAGATCGACGAGCACCCACAGGACAGCGATTGAGGATGAGGAGAGGCTCCAGTATGTCCGAGTTGGATAAAATACAATCATTGACAAGCCCTTCTCAGAACTTTGTGAGGTCTTCAACGAATCAGAGCCACCTTGGAAGTGCCCAAATGCTGCTCTGTAAAGGTTATGGATCTGTGCCTCAAAGTCCTGCTTTGTCTCGTAGTCTGGCAGGTGCTCAAGGCAGTATCGGTGATTTGATGAATATGAAGAAGTTTGGTGGCAGCACATTGAGTGTCAGGAGTGAGACTTTAGTTGCAAAGGCTGTTCCACTTTCCACGGTAACTTATAGGGTAGTTTCTGCACAAAGAGAATCTCCACCACCAGAAGAAACCCTCACTGAAGAAAGGGTTGCTCAGAACCCCGCAGCGATGACTACAGCTCAGAGGACACAGAGGTTAAGCCGACTACTTAAAGAACAACCACCTCAACAAGAAGCCGTTAGAGTTAGAAGAAAGGTATTATATAATATCTGCCTCATAGATATAAACATTAGATAGCGTATTGCATATAAATAATTCGTGTAAACCCGTGTATTGTTGCACTCTTCTCTCCTATTCCACCAAGGGATAAGTGTGTCTCGCTCACTCAACACATTTCTAGTGACCGCTGAGAGTGGTTGTGATAATACGCGTAAAACCCAATAATATTTTAAACATGTTAAAGAAGTAGTGTTTGGTAAAAAGTGAGCTTAGATGTATTTGAGTGTATGTTTGAGTCCATATGACATGTAGTAACAATGCATTTACCCATTTTACTTTGAAATATAACTGAAGATATGAAGAGAGATGTTTACAGTATAATGATTGCCAGGTAACTCATGTTTTTGGCCACTTGATCCACTTGAACTAAACACGCATTTAGCCACTCGTGCGATGTCTTATGTTTATATCTATGATGACCTGAAGAAATCTTTTAAACAAAATTGGATTTCAGTACATTCTGACTATAATTTTTATAATCGTGATTATTACATTATAATACAACCAATCATAGCCGTTTGCATTTTGTGTACGTACTTAAATGAACATACATTAGTCTTGTAACAATCCCAGTATGAAAAAGACAACTCTATACCATTATATAAATTAGAAAGCCATACAACTGAATGTATAAATAACAAGATGGCGGACCAAGTAGAAGAGTGTGTGTGAGACAATTAGTGTTGTCTCTGTCAAACTCCTGTATAATGTTTGCCAGGTATCTGATATTTTTGGCTATTTGATCTAAACACGGATTTAGCCACTCATGCGATATCTTATGTTTATATCTATAATCTGCCTTGTTTTTTCTCATCCACTATGAAAATATTCATTAATTATTTTCAACGTCACATTTTTAATATTTTTTAATTAAGCTGCCAATCAAAAGTATACTGCTCAACTTTTTTATATCCATGAAAGCACGCGAAAATAACAATTATTATATTTAACAGTGTGGAAAATTTAATATTATTAAATTGTCGATAGTGTTGACTTTTTGTTGGAATTCTATAATTTAATGAAAATTGTTAGTTGTAATTTCCACAGTTTATTATTATTAATATAAAAGGTTACACGCCATGAAGATCACTATATCAAATATTAGAAATAAATTAGTATTTTACTAATTTTTATACTATATGAGCTAGTGAGAAAATTTGAGTGACTCGAAATTAAAAGTTCCCAATTCCTTATTAAATCGACAAGAAAACTATTATTTCATAACATGGAGGACAATTAGATAAATTTATAATCAAACATAATATTAAGGTTTCGCTAAGAGAACCCTCTATAATTACTATTTGGAAAATAAATTAAACTGATTATGAGAGATTTTTATTTTCATGGGAGCTATGGTATGGTAAACCTAATAGATTTTACTTTTAATTTAAAAACTCTACATTAATCAGATAATTTCACATTTTTAGTCACCCATTGGTGGCTTCTTTATTTATTTACACTAATAATTATGGGAATAAATCTTTAATGTTTTAAAATAATGTGATTTTTATATCATTCAAACAGCAACAAACTTGTTATACAAATATTTTAATCTCACAATATAAAATTATTATTTTGTGTAAAAAAACTTAATTTGCTATGGAACTTTATAAAAATTATAACGTAGTCGACCCTGAAAATTCACATTATAATGTAGAATAATTCACCTTGACACCTTTCTAATATACTTATTAGAAAAAAAAGGAAGAGTGTTCTCGTAATGATACCAATCAATTTTATCAGTTTGATTTATAGAATAAGCACGTACGAAATAAATTGTGTAAAAATATAAAAGGATATTGTACAGTTATTTTTATAGAGTGCATTTATTTTCGTCCTTCACCCACATAAATGTGTTCTACGGAAACGGCTTTATCTAAACCAGGTCCATTTAATTATTACTTCATTTCCTTGACAAATACAATAGCCGTTTTAAATTGCAAATATCGGTATCATGCTGGTTCGACATTGAAACAGTTTTGTTTGGCCCTTATCTATCGTTATGACTTCCGTTACATATTATTGAGGATGTGGTTTTTTTTATTATCGTTGGTTAAAGAAATAGTTAATTGTGTAATGTGTACTAATAAACTCTATGTTACTTTTTAAGAAGCTACGAAACATTCGCATGTTGAGCTTACCTACTACGACGCACAGATGTCTCTAGTGCTACGACTTTATTATTATAAATTGCAAGACACACTTTTAAATATTTTTTTGCTAAATAATATGTAAAAATATCCTTTGTTCTGTATATTATAAATTTCTTTTAAAATTATAAGAAATTAATCAAATAATAATATGAAAATACGACAGTCAAGAATTGACTTATACATATATAAGTTTAATAATTCGAACACAATTTTGTGGAATTTTTTGTTACACACTTATTTTGACTAATTTTGATCATGCAAAATAAATCATTATTAAAAAATATTGTACTTGTCAATTGTATTTTTATAAAAAGCCTTAATTTTATACAGATTTTGAATGCTTATTTAATATTCATGTTACAGTGAACCTCTATTAGCAAATAGAATATATATTTAAAATAAACCAACCTGTTTTAACATATATTTCACGTATATAGCGGAAATTAACTGTATTGGATAAATGTGGTTAAATTTTTTTCGGTTGAATTATGGCATAAAAATTAATAGAAGCTTTTATGAAAGCACTTAATGTATTTCCAATACGGTTTATATGAAATGCAAAATGTCAAAAACAGAAACCATCTGGGTTAGATAGCAACTTTATTACAAAAAAATACACATTTTTCTGATAGTTAACTCGAAGTTAGCGCAAAATCCAATTAGTTTTTATCCCGTATCGCTTTGTTCGTTTGCTTCCGCGGAAAACACTTCAAAGTTGCGAATTTCACAAAGGGAAGAGCAAAGTTTATTTGTTGTGCTTTTTTACCCGTCTCTCTTGTTTGGGAATGACGAAAAAATATTTTTAAAAAAAGCACATAAATTCGGGGGGATATTAAATATTGAGCGGTGGCCGTGTCCATTACCGAAATGCGGTCTGTCTTCAAATAATAATGTATTCACTGCTTCATAATTTAATTGGACAAGGCTTCCTTCGGATTATATTCTGATAATCTTGATAGTTGATTGGTATTTTTGATGTTTTTTCATAGACTTTATTGTTCTATTGTTACAGACTGAGCGCTTCTTTTTATGATACTGTCAAAATTTTAGTGCGTTTTAACGCCTAAAGTCGTAAACTTTACACGCTCGTTTTGATTTGCACGATTGACTGTAAACTGACTATACATAATATCATCAATCCCCGGTGGTTTAGTGGATATTTATATATAATATTTGTATTTGTACACTATTGAATTTTTTGGGTTTTTTTATGGTGAGCTTTTTTAATATAAGGTTGACCTTTCATATTAAAATTATTTGTATGCAGGGCACAAGCCTCCATACAATCACATGGATTCCATAATAATATTATTAAATGAAAGCCGTCTTCGTTATATTCATCATAATTTTAATTAAATTCCTAGAATAATACCGATCAATAATAAAAATATAATTTTATTATTAAGTATATATTACAATTTCTTTATTTAATTTGAATTTTACATTGTTCATATATATATATATATATATATATATATATATATATATATATATATATATATATATATATATATATATATATATATATATATATATATATATTTTAATTCCATATGTAACACTGTAAGTTAAATATCTATTATAAAAAATGCTAATTTAATATAAATAATAAATATTTAGATTAAATAATAGACACACCATTATTATTGCACCAAATTTTCAATAATATTTGGTTTTTGGTGTCCTTGCAATTTGTCAATTTGTAGATACATTTTTTTGGTAATTAACCATCGATTTATAGTTTAAATGTGCTAAAAAATTTATAGTTAAAAGCCAACAATGAAATGAAAAATAAACGGTTTCAAAATCGTTACGAAACAAATCGAAATGTGTTTTTGATCGAATGAAATCGCGTACCGTTTTAATTATTTTATCTCGCATTTGCCAATAAAAAAGCGTGGGTTTTCATATGGTTTATATTATTTTTTTTCTTTATTTATTTAGTAAATTTGAACGAAATCTTCTCACTTTTAAAATTTCCATCCCACAAGGTTGCGATCTGTTTTTTTTTATTCCAATGCCTTTATCTGATAAAGCTCCTACGATAATACCTTTTAAAATATTGAGGTTCAACCTTCCAATAGAAAATCGATACGTTAATCGATTTAAAGCAGAGTATGCAAGCATTGAAAACTGTGGGCAAAGCGTTAGTAAGTTTAACATGAAATCTGTTATAAGCGGCTTTCTAATGCATTTATAAGTTGTTCAGAGCAAAACTTCAATATATACTCCATAATTATGTGTAGAACGTGACTGGAGATTATTAATAAAAATGAAAAAAAATCCCCACGGAATTTAATAAACGAGACGCATTGGACAATCATGGGAATTTAATATATGGAAAGTATTTTTTTACACTCATGTAAAATCGATTGTAAGTATGAAATATTCATTCATATTCAGATCGAACGTTTCTCTCATACGGTTTTCTATTTTTTATATTCTGTATTTATTTACAAATACAGAATAAAGAATATGAATCCGACGCGACAAACATCCGCAGCTTTTTATTAGAATTCCTTGGCGTCCGTCTGAAAATCCCTTAACTCGCCTGAAAAACTAACCCATAAACTCGCTTATATATTGTTTTACCATCGATATATTGGTTTTAATTCTAAAAAGACTAAGATTTCCGCTTAGTTTAAGCTTGGAAAATATGTATTGTACGTGCTTTGAATACACCTTTGATATTAAGCCCGAATTTTTATATAATTAATAGTCATATTCTGGGACAAATTAAATACATAGGAATTCTATGAAAATGTGTGTTCATATAGATTTTAAATAAATATTTTAAACATTGACGTTGTTACATATTTTAAATGTTTTTTTTTAATTAATTAATATTAAAAAATAATTAATTATAATAATTACGTATAACAGACACAATAAACACATAACAGTCACTACTGAGAACTTCAGAGAAACAGTTGAACAGAGAAACATATACAAATATATATATATATAGCATAGATATATATATATATATAAATATATATTTATATATATGTTAGTTATATATATATATATATATATATATATATATATATATATATATATATTAATTACTAATAGCACGTTGGGTATATTTTTTTAAGTTTGAGTAATAATGCAGTGAAACAAATGAAAACAATGCAGGTGTTTAATGTTTATTATATTCGTAATGAATTAATTTAATTGATGACTGTAAAAAATATCAAAAATATATACACGCGTAGACTCAAATTTAACTTACCGTAAACGGTTGTGATTGGTGATATCGTATACGAAATATATTCAAAATTTATGTGTCAATCAAAATATTTATTACGTATTCAATATAATTTCTCACAAGTATAAACCAAGTGGCATTACTTCAGTGCAGATGTGGCTTAAAAGCTTTCCACTATTCCTTGGCACAGTTCAAAGCCCAAGTAATATTATCACGGTATTAAGTTTGTTTGATGCCTCAACTAACTTCCACGATAAACTTTTCTTCAAGGGCTAACTTTTCTTTTTGTACTCTTCCAAGATCGTCTGGCATCATATTTTTTTTATCTAGGTCATATTTCAATATATCGTTTATTTAAATAAATAACGTGCCTATGTATTTTAGTTTCGTTTCAGAAGTACAATAGTGAGTTTTTCCTTTTTCAGTGTGTGAACGTTGCTTTATTTGGCGTCTGAACATTGCAAATGTCACACATAATGAAAATAAACATACTTCCTGAAAACGTCTCTCAGGCTTCCCCTCTGAAATTAATCACGTACTTTTACTTTTCATGTAAGAAGTACGATTTTTTTTGAGAATTCTTGATGATATTAAAATGCCCTTCACACACCAAATAATTAAAAAAAAAAATTGTAAGTGTACACTAATATATTTTTAATTCACAATGGGTTATAATTACAATTTTTTTATTATGTATAAGTTTTTACAATGATTTATAGAACAATACATCTTTGGAAATAGACTTAGGTGTACAGAATATATAAATATGTTTTCCTATAACTAACATGAGACTGTTTTATTTAAATTTGACACGAATAATATTATTAAATTATAGAAAGTATGGTAAAAAAATAAAATCCCATTTTAAAATATTCCCAATTTGTAAAATAATATGCGAAGTATAAAGCAAGTTATCTATAATAATACAACTAAATTGAAAAATCGGTTAAAATTTATATATTATTTGGTAAGAAAATGAGGAATTGTTTATTATAAAAATTATCATTAGAAGATTTTATTTTGTAATTTATATATATTTATATATATATATATATATATATATATATATATATATATATATATATATATATATATATATATATATATATATATATATATAGAAATGGTCAGATATATGCAATAATATATGGGCAGAGTTTCGGTATAATATTCCACATAAATTCATACTATCTCGACTAAACTTCCTGAAAACTATCTCTTCGATTGACACACAATGCGAAAATATATTTTTATAAATATTTATTCTTAATACATTGTCAAAATAAATTTTACATTGCTTAGGTTATAACGTTCCAGAAAAATGATAATTCCAGAAAAATGAATTTTCAATACTTGTACTAATGTTTTTCTTCTTTTCTCTTTTTCAGGTGAGTACTTTATTTCCCACATCATTATCTACTTCGGTGAGTTTGGTTTATTTATTATTATGTGTGTAATATAATTGCTCCAATATGACATTGTTTCGTATATTTTTCAAGGTAAAAAAGCGTCTTTATGTGTAATAAGATGGTATTTTCGATTCGTCGATCTTCAAAGGACACGTTTTCTTGTCTCTTGTAATTTTGGACATACTTGTTATAATATTATTGTAAAGAAGACGCATTTTAATTAATTTATTATTAAACGCAAAGCTTCTCAAAATTTCGTACCAAAAGACCACAACAAAAGGGTAGCTTTGTTCCCATTAACCGCAACTTTACAGTCTTGTGTATATTATGTACTTAATATTATTATGATTCGGAAAAAATATTTATTTCATTCACATGTAACCGAATTAGGCTGGGGAAATATTCATGTTTGAATTAATTATTCGCGGCGCGTGGCCGTGAGTTAAAAATTAAACAGTAGGTTTGTTGGGGTTTTGATTTATGAATAGCTTCCTCTAAATTTAATAATTCGGATTAAAATCATTTCAGTGAAATTAGGCTTTGCGGGATTAAAGTGTCATGTCGTGTCGAAGGGTTCCATCCTAATGGCACAACTTTTTATCCCGCAGGACCTTGAATCTGGAACCCTCATATTAAAACATTACAATTAGCCATTGTGAATTTTACATTCGGCGATGTTATAAAAATCACACAGTATATTTTTTTAATTGGATTGAATATTATTTTTATTCTTAAATTTACTGCTTTGTACTTTATGCTATAAATTAAGGTTCAAATGCCTTATTATTTTAATTAGGAGACATGGTGGTTTCTGATTACCTGGATAATTAATCAGGTGATTATCGAACCGGTATATAATTAAAAATAAAAGTTAAATAGATCAATTATTTGAAGGCTTAATTCAAAAAACATTAAGCACACAAATAAAACCTAAAAATAGCATGTGGTAAAAAGCCCATTGGGGTATTCAATAAAAATAAAAAAGAAGGGAAAGCATGCTATTAAATTAAAATGAATGATTTTGATCCTTTCTTTAATAGCATCGTATTATTTATTTAATTTGATTGGTTATTAGGACTGGAAGGTTGGGAATTATATGAATAAAAATCGTCTTGATCAAGGTTATTTCTGATTACCTGGATCTACCTGTGTAATTTAAAGACAACAATTAATACGTTGTTGTCTTAAAAAGCCACTCGAGGCCTATATAAATAAATAAGTTTATAAGAAAATATTAACAATTTTTTGTTACTTCCCAAATCACATGCTTAATAATATTTTCGCTATAAAAATAATAAACCAGTCGACTGGGTGTAGTTTTGAACAACCCTCGACTAATTCGGTTGACTTTTTTACGAGTTGTCAGTTCATAAATATTCACGGCTGTGTCTAATTATCTTTTTTTATCGTGAATAAGGTAATGAAGAAGTTAGTTTTGTTAGAGAATGGCTTTATAGTTGTGTTCAACAGGTGATGGAAATCGATCTGCGTTTTTTTTGTGTGTTCGCCCCTTTTCAGGCACCCCTTCAAAATATGTATACGAACGGAAACCCTTATGTGCCTTTTTTCAGGTCACCGGCTTTGAAAATATTTATATTTTAACCAATGAGCACTTACGAAAACGATCAAACTGACAGATTATTTATCTAACTTACTAGATTAATAGCACTAATGCTCATACGACAAAAGATTTTTTATGCCTGTTAATCGAGTGAATTGGATACATATTTGCCCATTTATAATTTAATATATTGTATATATACAGGATGGAATTAAACTAACTGAAAATATTCTAGGGGGTAGTAGGGTATCGTAAAAAAAATGTTTTTTGAAGTATATTTTTTTATTAATATAATTCTTATTGTATTACAAACACAATATACACTACCAGTCACTACTGAGTACTTCAAATAAATAGTTGATTCCAATATGGTGGCCCAAACTCGATCCCAAAAGCACTATTGATATTATTAATTATTCTTTATATATATATATATAATGGCTTAAAAACCACTCGTTATAATTATAATCTAATATTTCACATTTTAAGTATCGCAAATCCATCGGAATCTCCCGCTTTACCCATCAACCAAGTTTTTAATTTGATTGCCCGTCCAAAGTTACGATGCTCATCTTTTTTTTCTCATTTTATAAAGAGCAGTCAATTTTTAGCCCCATGATTATATTTCTTTTGAAATTATAGTGTTTAGACACATTCCTTTGTTCAATTGTACTGTGTTTAATAGTTTAATGACATTGTTGTGTGTTTGTATCCACAAGTGGCGTAGTTAATGTCGTGTCATCTACGATACGTGTCAAAAGTTGCACGTATTAGTTATTATACGTATAAACCTATATCCTTGGTTTTATGTTTTTATATATATATATATATTAAAGGTTGATGGTGGGAGAGGACTCCGCCCCAACGCCTGAAAATCAATAAGGTTTCATAGTCCGCCTGCGCGAGCCTTTCAGGAACTCAACCTAGACCATTTCACCAGAGACCACCGAACTAACCACACGTCACATCTTCAAACATATGATATCCTAAAAATGTTTCGATCATACATGAATTTATTTATATGAAAAAAAAAATAATTATTTAAAATTGATATATATATATATATATATATATATATATATATATATATATATATATATATATATTCATAAGTCATCAATGATAAATCTTCCCGTAAAATAATATTATTAGAAAATCAGATTATGGTTTTCATGGCGTTTTTATTGAGATTGTATGACAAAACACATATGTATAATCAGATTATATTTTATTTTTAAATTATTATACAGATGTCATCTCCGCGCTACGAGACTACTACGAGTGCTACGACGCGCATATTTATTTATTCACATTATTTACTAACCATCTGTATACAGAATATATACATATTTGAACCTTTAACAACCTTGAGACTTCATTATGATACTTTTTAATAAAAAAATTATTATTTTAATATCGAATCCGTGACTATTTTTTAGTTTTTTTTATCATTTGTCGTTATCTTTGTTTTAATTATTTGTTTGTTTATAAACTTAATGCCATAAATATAATGCATTTAATTGAATAAGATACTTATCCATTTATTAAGTTGAAGAGCATTTTTTATCTATACTTTTCGTATAATTAATGATAAAGCAATGTAATAAACGAAATCAAAATAATCTTATAAAATTTCAAGTTGACCTTTATATGATTTACACAGAGACGTAGTTTTAAATTATAATCAATTTAATGTACTTAGTACATAAATGTAGACACAACATGATAAGGATTTTTGTAAATATAATAGTTAAAAAAATTTGTGTAAAAATTACTGGTAACTTATAGGAGTACAAATTGGGTTAAATCATTCTTTATATGTGTATTGAAAATTTCTGTATTTTATTCATATTTTAATAAATTTTTGTTTGATATATCTCCCATTGAATTATTAAACTATTCGCATATTCGTTTCAGTTTATAAATATTAAAATGGATTGTATGTACAAATCCGTTCAAATCGAGTAACGGATATCCTCTTCCTGAAATCCCATATTTGGGTACAAATCTTTTCATTCCGGTAAAACGGAACGTAAATAATTCACACAATAGCTATAAAAAATATGTTCAAAATCACCATAGTCAATTCAATTCAGTTTGTTGTATTTGTATAGATATTATGAAGTAATATAATGCGAAATAACAAGTTGTGAAGCGATAAATCAATACGATATGAGGAGTTCTCTATAAATATCAACTATCAATAGTATCTCTATTTTTTTTTGTTTCACAACCAAATTTCATTCAGTTTTTTTTATACAATATTAATATCCACGGGAATCTATCAAATCGATGCTTTTGTCTAATCCCTAATCTAATCCCTGTGGTAAATAAAGGATTTAATCTTTGATATAAGACACTATTGAATATAGTGTGATCATTAAATGGTTCATCTATTATTGGTTTGAACTTGAGTCTTTACATATAATAGCTATGATTGATTTTAATCGATTTGTATATAAATGTAGATGTTGAAAATAATAAACATATTATAGATTATAAAAGTGCGATTTGGTTTATATACACATGTACATAAAGAAAAATCTGGTATTTTATTTGAATTCTCAGTTATTAAATATTAAAAAGAAAGCTTGAATTAATGACGGATATATGATATTTTTGACGCTGTATTGTTTGTTTCTTATTAGGAAAATAATTAACACAATTATTTTATTCATACGGTGTTGAAGTAAAAACATTTTGATATGAATTCGTAATACCAAATATTGTGTTTCTTCTAATTATCGTGATATTTATTAAATTTTAATATTTTTATTGCTATTACTATTACTTAAATGCATCTTAAAGAATTCAAATCAGGTATGAATTCGTAGTAATTACTATAAAGGGTATCAAATATTGTTTTATATTTATATATATATATATACATATATATATATATATATATATATATATATATATATATATATATATATATATATATATATATATATATCTTCCATGCCTTTTGTCATTATAATATATATAAAATATATATTTTAAGTATAAAATTGTACTATGGGGATGATTCAGTGGTTGTTATCATAATAATTTGGCAGGCTGTGTTATCTTGTGGCGTGCAGCGATACATTCTATACAGGACTAAGGGTCCTGAAGGTTCTATTAAAACTATTATTATAATACTACCAGTTGCGTGCAAAAGCACCCTTTATATAAAATCATAATAATATAATCACGATTTTCATTTTTAATTGCCTCTACAACGCGTGCTTTTCATGCTCTATATTATTAAAGTATGGCTTGCTTATATTTTAACACGGGCGACCTTAAAAATACGCTTTCTTATAATCAGCATATTTTTTATATACTTTACAAGAATAATTAACCACAAAATCGACTTTTGGCAAAAGAGTGGCGTTAGGAAATTTGTTCTCCTGGAAATTTTCTCGTTTAACTCCACTCTGCAAAATAATAATGAATAAAAAACAGACGAGACATTGCGGAAGTTTCAAATACTTTACAAGAAGTATTTCAGCATTGTTTTTTGTATTCCTTCTTGTCACAAGTTGCCTGATTATTTTGCAAAAAAATATGAGTATAAAAAAGGGCTCAGGTTTTTTGGTAATTGTAGATTTTGATGAGATATATTTATTATTATATTAAGATATATATTTTTAAGAGAAAACAGTTGTCTGGAATTATATAGAACCTACATCTCTGATGGAGCTTTTTTGAGAAGGTTTTTTTTTATACACAACAACGTGTTAATTGTTTGTCAGTGATCTTAACTCTTACTAGTTACACAGGTCACCAACTTAATGATCAGTATTTATCTTACAATACAAGAAATCAGAGTAAATCTGGATCAAGATGATCGATTGGGATTTTATTAATATTATTCCCGATCTCCCAGTTGAAACAACCGATCAAATCAATTAAATTTTTCTTTTACTTGAGCGGGATTTGAACCCATGACCACAGTATTTGTAGCCACGCTTCTTATCCCTTGAGCTATTACGCTGGTATGTTGTAAATGTTTTATTAATAAGTTTATTATAATAAGCATATTCAAAAATAAAATCTTAACATTTGTTTTTGGTTGTAATATAACATTCAAATACAAATTCAATAATCAATATTTCAATTTCATAAATAATGGAGGAATTTAAATTCTACGTAAAAATTAATTCATTTAACCCACATTGCGTATTTGTCTTTCGAATAATTAATTATAATTGTAGTGTAAATAGTGTGGTGAAGTATTGTTTTAGGGGTTGTGATCATCAGGTCACATGTGAGTGTCGACAGGTGTTGCCTACTACGATGGCGTAGCGTAGCTGGACTACGAGTCTTTGCTACGACATACCAGATGTCGCCAACCAGCTTCAATTTCAGGAAGCACCATTCTTATAATTATACGTGAAATAACATTTCGTACTCTATAATTATATTATAATTAATTGGTGATTATGGATTAAAAATGAAAAAAGTGCAATTAGAATATTTCTACGTGATTTTTTGATGAATAAATTATTTAATCTCACGGGCATTGAGCTAATTTTCATGATTTTAATATTAAAAGTTGACGATTTCTGTGTTGGCTGAACAGTAGTGGGGCAAATATCAACATGGCGGGCCAAAGGCGCGCGCAATCCTTCTCCAGTAGACAGTCATCGCCGGGACGTGAACCGGGGTGGGCCACTTTGAGACCCTACAAAATAGATAGTTTAAATATATATAAATACCATTTTCATGAAAAAAATAAAACATATAAATCACCGATCATATCGAATTAATTACGCTTAATACGTGTTTAAATGTGCATCTAATATTATTGTCATAACTAAGTGTGAGTGTGAAATAATTTGTGATATTGACGGAAAAAAAACACAACAAAATATTCACAGCATTATTGTAATCAAAGTGTAACTGAAATCTGTCTGGTTTAAAATATGCATTATTATTGTTTATTTTTTTTTTAGTTTTCTCGTAGTGGGATTGGATTGAAAAGGTCGCCCGAGAGTATTATTAAATATCATATTTATTATACACACAGTATTATAATTGATTAAAAATAATAAATGTCTTAAATACTCACTTGTAATCGACACTAATATCAATCAATCTTTATGAAAAAAAAATACAACCTCATACATCTATTATTCACGATTACAATCGGTAACTTTCGATCGATTTTCGTGTTAATTATTTTAAACGGTGTGTTAAACATTAAGAGGCATAGTTCAATCATCCCATTTTAAGTACTCTCCGATACATTATAAGGCTTCCCATTATCCTACTCGTAATGACTTGTTACGTTAGTTTATATATATATATATATATATATATATATATATATATATATATATATATATATATATATATATATATATATATATATATATATATATATATAAATATAATAATAAGCCACTGTTATTATTATTAAGATACAGTGGTTATTTTACGAGGTCGTTAACGAGGCGTCGATAGAGCCTTTTCGATAAATATATTAACAGCTTTATCACATATTTATGTACACATAAACCAATTTCGGATTTATCTAATATAATCAATATCCATGGCAATCAATAATATAATCTATGTATGTATTTATTTCATGTAAATCTCAATACTTGTTGCTTGTTAATAATATTAAAAAAATGCTTTGTATAGAATCACTTAGTCTTAAAAATATATTTTTATAATGGAATTCCACCAAGAAATTGACACAATTCATTGATATTCCTATTATAAAATGCATTTTATGTTGGTTTTAAATTTGTATATATTTTTGGTAGGAACATATAAATGTATTTTACGATTGTTAAATTTTATGATGGTGCTCGTTTTTAAAATAAACGATCATTAAAAAGAGAAACGTTTTCCCCCAAAATGGTATCATTGTTATTGAATTTTGTGATTTACTCAAGCGATATATATATATATATATATATATATATATATATATATATATATATATATATATATAGTATATATATATATATATATATATATATATATATATATATATATATATATATATATATATATATATATTTATATATTTAGTTTTACAATATCTTTATTAAATATAATATAAAATCATTGCTATGATACGATACAAAATAAGAATGGAATTAAGCCTACAGATATGGGTTTTTACTTATTTTAACATGAGGATAATTAATTTTAAAAATAATTACGATTTATTATTATTAAAATAATCATTATAATATATGGAAAAAAATTACAAAACCCCATGTGTAATTAATTTATATATTTATATATATATATATATATATGTATATATATATATATATATAAATATATATATATATATATATATATATATTCATAAATATACATTGTGTATACGTTGTGAGACTATTAATATTAATGTTTGTAGAGGAAATATAATACATTAGACATACTCAGATAATTCGCAAAATTTTGATATTTTCTCTAAAAAAATAGGAAATACATGGATATTTTTTCATTTTACCTCTTGTTAATCTATTTAATACATGGTCGCTGACATTATAATCGACTCAATATTCAACGTACAGCACATAAATTAGAGTAAGAGAAAGTCTATTAGTATTTTATTAATATTATTTCTGGTATCCCATTCGAATATTATGATAATCCTACTCAATATTCTTGGAATAGGTTTATTTGGTACAAATCTAATCTATTGATTAATCAATCCGTCACGTGCATTAAATTTTTCTCTAAGATCTTCTGCATAAACGGTGACATTTTTCCATAGAAATTTAGTATAAATTTGCGGCAAGCTCTAAAGTTAGCATTGAATGAATCCGCTTGACGTCATTTGCAAGTTTAATTCAATTAGTGTTTGCGACGCCATAGTTTACGGGGTACAATTTGTACTAGAACTTTCATCTGCTGATCAACTAACCATTCACTACTGTATATTATTAGAGACTTCTTTCGTGTGTGTTCTCATTTGCATACGGTTTTCGGACCCAATATCGGCTCTACTTACTCATTTGGACGGTGTTGCTCAAAGGATATCCTATTAAATTGTTAAACCGTGCATGTTACAAACCTAACCAATCATGTTTGTATCGTAGAACCTTTAAATCATTACCAAATACCAGGGCAATTAGTCAAATTAACATATTATAATACATACATATGTACTTAACAAGACGAGAGTTTAGCCCAAACTATACAATTTCGAACTTGTTAATTAATGGATGTGACAGACTCTCTATAATATTCTATCCGTATTTAAATACATTAATTGACCAGCTCTAAATTAATTTATTTGTATTTTTTTATACAATTATTGGGCGACTATGCCTAGCATAATAATTGTCTAAATATTTATCTTTCAATCCAAAAAATCAGAGCAAATCTGAATCAAAACGATTGATCGGCATTTTAACAATATTATCCCAATATTAACCGATCTATTTTTTTACTAGAGCGAGATTTGAAAACATTAATTATCTCAGTATTCTTAGTCAGCGCCTTATCATCGTAGCTATTTTATTTTTTAATTATATTAAAATATTGGCAAATTTTTATTTAAAGTATAGAATTCCATTACATATTTTTTGAGTCTATTAATATTATATGAAAAATAAGAATCAAATGACAATTTATTAACATTAATTAGTTTAGATAAATTATCTTTTATGGTTATTACATTTCAAATGTGTCCTGTATAAAAATAATATTATCCATATAAAATTTACTTTAATCATAGGTTATAATTTAATATTAATATTGAGAATATTTTTGTTAGATATGAATGTACAATTATACAAAATATCATGTCAAATTGGTGATATTTAGAAGTTCCCTTCGTATAATTTCTCTGTTTCTTGATACAAAAATCACGATCATATTTTATTTAATTTGAGCAATCTTTGTGATAGTTACGGAACGAAATAAATAAGTAGTAAAATTACAAATAGTACGATAGTTGTATGGACACGCATCCTACTTGACCCAATTAAACCTAAATGCATTTACAGGGACAATAGAAATAAACCTTTGTCTATAAAAGTCACGAGATCTCATCGTTTGGAAATGTTTCTTTTTTACATACCAACCATTATGTTCGGAAAACCACCCTTGATTATATTCATATATTATTAGACAGCCCACTTGGCTTGATTGATTATTGTGTCACGGAAAAGTATTATTTCACTGTGACCTTATGGCTTCTGTCACTGAATAGTATAAAAATTTGAAAGCAAATAGGCGAAATCATTAATCATATATGTGTATAGTAGAGTAAACATTTCGATTTTTTATTCAAAATACAAAATAAGTACCTATTTGGGCGTAGCTCCATTGTGATAATTTGATGTTGAGTACATAAATAAAAAATAATCTATTAGTTAAATTATGTATGTGTCGCTATATATGCATGCATTAATTTACAATATTTTATGTATGCCTTTTTTATTTAAAACAGACGTGGTTGTTTTTATATCGTTTATTTCTCAAAAATTTTATAAAATAAGATTAAGACAAAATTAACCATAATTTAATGTGAAAAAATGACACATTATTTTATACTTAATATTATATATATTGAGTATTTTGAAAACATATTTTTTATGAAAAAAATAGACACTTTGTGCTGAAAATGTCTTATTTTTAATTATTATTACCTTGACTTAATCCTCAAATAAATAACTTTATGTTTATGCAAATATCAAAGATTTCAAGAAAATTCGTTTTTAAATTTATGAGAATCTTAAACGCTTCCACTGTAAAATATGATAATTTTGAGAAGTGTTTCTTTTTAACCGACGATATCTGGTGCAGGAAAAATATGTAAAAAAATCATCTTTCTAACCTAAATAAAGCCTATTTTCATAATGTTGTATATTTTTATGTTGTATTCGTGTAAATGAATTAATTTAATATTTAATTTCTAAGGGATAATGACATTCTTCAAAGACTAATATGTTCTAAACTAAACCTAACCTTATCTTATCCAAAATGATATGAAGATGCTTCGTTTCAATTTTGCTTTAGGTACAAAATTGTTCAAAATGATTAATTAAAAATATGTGTTAATGTGAGAGAATTTACTCATAAAACGGGAAGTCGATACTTTTCTTTTTTAAACAATTTCATTACAGTTGCTAACTCGACACATTAATCAAATATCAGAATGCCAAATTCCTTTTTGTTAAATCCATTGAATTTATTCAAAAAAATACGTCATAAATAAATTAATCACATTATTTCTGATTTTTAGATAGGTTTAAATTTCGACAGCTAACATGAAAACTCTTTTATGCTTGGAATTATTAATCTTCATGTCGTTATTCCCATTTTTCAGCACGGCAATAAATTAAGTTGGTGAAAAATGACTTAAATGCTTGAAATTGATGTCCCAAATCGCCAAATTGTCATTAATCTACGTGTACCTTGTTTTTTTCCAAAGCGGACACTTTTCCCTCCCTAAAACTTGTTCATTCCATTTACTTGGCCATTAATATTCAATTAAGTGTTCAATGATTGAAATATGTATATGAAGTAATAAAATTCCTACTTTGTTGACAATAAACCCGGTTTTATATCCGCGTGTGTTTTCAACAATACAACCTCTTTTTGTTGTGATTCGACTCGTAAAATCTCAACTTGTATTGTTCGGCTGAAATGAGTATTTCGTGTTGCTTTTTCGACGTTTTCATTTCAAATAATTCAAGTTTGGATGAAGTGAAAAAAAGATACCGCGAAATAGAAAGAGGCTTTTCGAGAACCCCTCCTTTGAGATCAATAAAGAATACAACCTGCCTTGATACCCCTACGCTACTTCAAGTACAATAATGCTCAAAAATACAATTCAACAACTTAAAATATTATTTTATCAATGAAATTCTCATGAATGGCAAAGTTTAATCCCCTGTTTGATATCCAGGTCACATAAATACACAAAAACACTGTCATTGTATTTTTTTATTGTCTCAAAAGTGTACATTTTTAAAGTTTTGGCCAAGGTTGTTTATCATAAAATATCACCGATAAATACAAATCATTACCTTATTAATTAATATTTGGCATTGAGTAAATGTCTGTATTTTGTCTTCCTTTTGACTGTTCATTTGTATATAAATATATTCCTGAATTTTTTAAGCATAGTTACACGACTTATATCTACAATGTATTTATTAATTATGATATATTATGTTCTTTATTATTATTACCAGATTTTCACAACAGCAAAAATAACAGCCGTATTGTATATAATAGTAAAATAAGAGTGTGTTTGTGAGTCGTGCTAGATGGTGTGTGTACAAATAGACTATATATTGCTCTACACGCATACGTACCACACGAAGTATTACTACTCTCATTACACTATTATATTAAGTAAGTCGTAAAAGTCTTTATATTTTTTAATTTGCCCTCAGATTGAAGTTTCAAACAATGAAATAATTCATTGTTATTTGTATAAGATGTTAACAAATAAAAAAAATCAGTATTATAAAGTGTTTGAAAATACTCTATATTATTTTTAAGAACCCTTTAATGAAATATAGTGTGTAATATATATATATATATATATATATATATATATATATATATATATATATATATATATATATATATATACATATATATATATCATAACGGATTCTTTTGAATCTGAATTGTATTTAATATTTCATAAATTCAGCTAATTGTCCTTAATTTTGATGTTATTTGTAAAATTATGGTTCCAAAGAGGATATACGTTTTTTTGCCTTTGTTCGATTAAATTCCAACTAGAATTGATACCTTTTGATCCTCGATGTTTAAAATTTATTTGTGTCATTTGATTTCCGACTAACATATAAAATATAATTTAATTTAAATATTGTCGATTATCATACACGTGAAGTTGGGTTTTTATTGTTGGGATGCAATCTCATCTTCCCGGTTGAAAAATTCCCTTAGACAACTTGTGTAAACCTTATCTCTGCCACAAATAAATTACTTTTTAAAGAAACACCACTTGAACCCGGTAATTTGAAAAGATAATCTCGTAAATAATGCACTTATCCGTGATCAGATTAGACAAATCTTTTCTTTTTTCTTACTCCCAAGTGTCATCCACATTCTTCCCTTTCATCCCCAGAGGCATTATATTTCCAGTCCACGTTCACTTCCAGCCTGATCGCCGTAAACAAAGATTTCTCTGTATATATATATATATATATATATTAAAAAAATATTATGTTTGTTGTACTTTTCTTTCACGTTAAAAATGAAAATGTAGGCCTTCTTTGTGCGCACGAATCGCTCTCGAAACTTTCAGTCTGTATTCTCCTACAATTGTGTCCACTTTTACAATTGTTTGTTTGGTAAATTTGCTTTTATATGTGACTTCGTGTAATTAGCTATCTTTGGACTGTGTAAAGTTTTTTCATTGTGTGATTGATTAACTTGGAAGTTTGTCACGTGGAAACTGTTATAAAAACATTTGCTTTACAACAGTAGAGGACTTTGCGACCAAATAAACTAAACGAATATCCTTTCATGCGTTAAAATAAATTAGCTGAAACCTCCTTTTTTATTAACCATATAAATAGCTATAAATTGTAACAAGGCTCAGTATTTTTCTGAAATAGAGAATATTTAATAAATATTAATATTTAGTGTACCTACTTTAAAAACCAAGCATGATTATTAAATTTAATTTTATATTATTGTATATATTTTTTTAATTGGATTACTGTTTGTTTCTTCAAATTAGTCAACTAGAGTCAAATTATAGACATGCTAATTTTTATTAAATAAATAAGACGCTCAGAATCAAAAGCTTCCAAATCCATTTTAAAATACTAGTTATATAATTTTCTATATTTGATTACCGTTAATTACCGAAAATTACCCTAAATCCATCTAATTATCCTCGATTTTTATGCTTTAACCTTCAAAATGATCAATTTATTATATTTTTTTCGAACTGACCCTGAAATAGGTTTTTTTTTCATCCAAAAATTATATTATTAAGGTACACGTTTTAAAATGATACATTTTTTCGATGGCAAGCTAAACAAGATTAAATTTACATTTATTATCTTATACAACATATTTTCAATTGAAACTAAAAGATTTTCTTCGCCATTATGTAATGCCAGTGCGATTATAAAAAAAATATACTAAAACGGGCCTAAGCATTTTTTTGTATAAAAAAATCATTTATTAATAATAAAATAATTTATTATGACATCTTGAGAATCTTCAGTTTTATTAATGAATGAATATATGTTGTCAT
>JAGTTH010002044.1:0-32303 GCA_022606485.1 Agraylea sexmaculata
AATACAAATTAAAGTGTACAGGGCAATCTTTTATATATTATGTCGCATCTTTAAAATCTCTGTAGCGGGCAGAATTGGTGAAAAAGAGATCATCCAGGTGCGCAAATTCGTTGTTTATTTTTATATTATTAATATTTATAGACTCTTTTGTTGTAGGTATGATCTAAAATTATGAGCTATTGTTAATAATAATTCATATTTCATTAATTATTGATGCTTATTGTACGAATTTACTGACCACATTAAATTATGATACCTAACATCAAAATGTATTTCATTGAATATTTTTTTCGAAGGTCTTAATATTCCAAGATCCATTTGACTTAATTTAGGGTTCGATTAATCTTTAGGCTTGGTAAATGGTATGCCAATAATATTATAATTGATGGATAGAAGGGTGGAATGTTTAGAGCAGCGCGTTACGATCTAATTGATATGAACTATTCAGTTCAGAAGTTATCGATACAGGTTAAATGATATTGGCTGATATTAAACAGGAATATCGAGTAAATTCAGGATAATGCCTTCAGCCAGTAGTTGTTGCTCGGGATAAACATGGAGGAAACTTTAACGATTAGTCCACTCGCCTATAGTAATTAATGCGCAAATGGCCTTTTGTGGTCTGATCACTTTCGCATAATTTAATTATTATACATACTAACGTGTAATCTATTACATCACTAATCAGTACTGAGACAGTTCAAGGTAGATCTTGAGCCACCCCATAAGAAAGTTACACATAACCCAACCTTCTCAATTTTATGGGGTGTTTCATCACTTGTGCGCTAATATATATTTAACGGGAACAAGCCTTAAGCCTAATCACATAATAAATTATTTTTATATCGTGTACATAATATATACAGGTGTACTTATTCAGAAGAGGATTAGGTTTAGTATTATATTATATCAAGATGGCGGAACAAGCAGATGACTGTGTAATCAAGGTGATTAACAGTGTTTAAACAACAGTGTTGTACACCTCTATCCAGAGTTCACACTAACTGACAATTAGCAAGCTTAAATCATTAGTGTTTTCTCACTTACACTCGTCTACTTGGTCAGCCATCTTGATATTTACAAATCAAGTTGTATGGCTGGCTAATATATCTGTGGTATCGGTATTACAGGAATATATATATTGTGGTGTAATTAATCACAGCCCTTTAAGTTACTTTAATAGTAGAGTAGAGACTCTTAGTGTAATTTGATATAGTGAAGGGCTTTTTTAGTCCCAAAACAAGTCTAAAAAGTCTTTGTCGTGTACGGCTTTAAACATATTCTGGATTTTACAGGATAATTAGTCAAAATAATGGTGAGTGGATAAAAATGAGTAGTTATTCAACATGGTTCAGTTAAATATTAGGTACTATAATACAATAGTACCAAACTAAATTGTATTTTAGTGTTGTTTTTTTTAAGGTAATACCCATTTTTAGGTTTAGACTCATTCAGACTCGTCTACTTGGTCTGTCATCTTGATATTTATACATCCAGTTGTAATAAATCGGTGCGATCTGGTTGACGTACGGTCGAAAAACACAAGTTTTAATATTAAAATGACATTTTATTTATGATGTGTTGAATGTGAAATTTTGATTATTTATATAATCGATTATTCAGAAAAAAATATTATTAGTATCAGTAGCATAAGCGACTATTCATACTAGTATATTAGTGATACGACCATAAAACCGATTTCATAGTAGAAAAGTAAACTATATGCGATATGTACGGACAAATTATTTAAATAAAAAAGAGGAGATAAGAACAGTTTCACATTTTAGCGCAATTAAATAAATTATCGTATGTACATGTCTCAAAAGGTCTCTTGTTGTCGCTTGAGCAATCAGCAACTGAAGAAGTATTTTCGCTGTCCATGTTTATCGCCCATTTTCAAGAATATGCCGTTGCAATTTTATTATTTTATCGCTCTAATATGAACGCACTTAATGAGTGATCTCTAGTGTTGCCATATTGCTAAGTATGAAAAAATCTCAATTATTTTTTACCTTTCAATATTATATTTTAAAAATTCAATAACTTCACAAATATATACAGCGAAATGCTATTTGATGTTGGGAAAATTTCATGATTCTCATTCTCGCAGAATAGCCGAAATTTATTGCAGAAAACGAATTCAATATTTTCCTTTAACAAATAAGTGCACTTAATTCCCGAAAGCAACTGTTGGAATTCTTTATAATATGCTTTTGGAATATTCGTATGAGTTTAGTGTGGGGTGAAAAATGCAAGCATTCCTCAAACATCTTCCCACCCCGGAATTCCCACTATTTCATACTTCAAGCATATTTATTCAAAGTATTAAAATGCGCATGCAAGAATATCATCGAATGAAAACTATAAATTGTGGACATTATTCACTGATGAAAATCTGGATCGAATTATACGAAGAAGTTTTGTCTTCTTCCCTCTATCTATCTCACTGAAAAATGAGCCTTTTGTTTTCGACGGAAACCTTCCCTTGGATTTGGGATTAAAGAGTAAAAAATGAGACAAAGGAATACCGGCAAAAAGTAGACCGCATATAAACATGAAGTTTTCAAGACTGGAAAATATAACAATTTTTCTAGTAAGATATAAATATACATACATACATTTATTTCAATAAAATTCAGCATGTGTGTATTTCAATTTAAACTGACCGCAGTTTTATGCGTCTGATTAAGTAAACATTTATTCTGATTTATGTATGTTATTATTAAAATTTAGCGGTTTTGATGTAAAATATACCTATTGTTTGTACTGGCATGCATGATTTTCAACTATAAGTTATGTTCACCCAACGACCGCGATGCACTGAGCATGCTAATTACTATCAAAAATATTAAGATGGATGACTACTAAAATATTTAACATTATCAAGGTGTTTATGTTCGTATTATACGAGGAAGTAATTAAAGTCGGCAACAGAAATTTACAACCGCCCGTAATTAAAGTTAAAAGTCTTTTAATTGGCCTTGTTTCAGGTAAAAGGAGACACATTAAATAGTAATTAATCATGTTTTTAACCTTTAGATTTACTATTTCCATTGTCAATCCATTTACTCTTTTCTTCTGGTGGAAACTCCACAATGAGATCTTAGTATTAAATTTGATAAACCAATACATTTTTAAATTAATACTCGGCTTCATATTTAATAGTCGCCGTATAATAAAACATATTTAATCAATATGACTGACAAAATCACAGTATATTAAAACAAATTTAAAAGGCTTGTGATATTCATGGTTTAGTAATATTTGATTGCCTAGTTAACAATATTTATAATATGTATTAAAACAGCATTTTACAAAGTGTATTTCATTAAATTATCTATAATGAATTTGGTCATATTTAATATAAATTATTATTTTGAAAATAGTTTGGGTTCACATTTAAAATAATAATATGCATTTAAGTGCGTGTTTTTAATTAGTAATATAATCAGTATATCGCTATGATCGTAAAATTCAATAATCAGCTTGTTTTAAATTGAATCTGAAATAATTATTATGTCAAACGAAATTTGATTGAATATATTTGCATTTTAACAAGCGTTTGATTGTTATCAAAATTATATACACTTTAAATTTTAATATGCACATTTATGATTTTATTTTATACCATATATGTTGTATTCTATATAAAAGTCCTTTTCCCCGATTTTATAATATATATATATATATATATATATATATATATATACTATATATATACTCTTAACATATATATATACCCATGCCTCTCTGCTCCTGCTGCTGCTCACTGCTATATATGAACAATCTGTTAATTTAATGAAGCTACAATACAAATCAATGTGTATATTTATATTAATGATCTCGTTTAAATGTAACATGTAATCGGCTTTGGGTGACCATCTCTAATATTTGTTAAGGATAAAACAATCGCTGCGATATTGAGATGGCGATATTATTATACGTTATGACAAATAAATCTGGATTCTCGTTTGTGGCAAATCACAACCAATTAGTATTTTGCCAACAAAGGTCCGGTTTGGTCTTAATTCGATTTCTCGGCCAAGCCTTTATGTACCTTAATTAAGTCGGGTTTATAGACCTCAATAATTACTTTGACTTATTTTAAACCTATTATGAACAGACGTAATATCTAAATTTAATTTTAGATTTTAGACTCGTTTGCATTTCATTATTCAGAGCGTATGTATTATAGTAAAATTAAATTAAATAAATTGTCGGCGCTACGATGGCCTACGACTTTGCTACGCCATATTACTAACAGTTCAACAATCATACCTGGTTTCCATAATTTTTAATTGCCGATGTCATAATAAATAAGTAAGTAAATAATTCAATTAATCATTTAATACATCACAATTCCTATTTTTCATATATATGATTATTATTGCATTCATAATCCTTGCGGATAATAAACTTTACGTGTGGTGAAAGTGGATGTATTAAAAAAATACAATCATACATATATGACATATATTATATGAAAAGTAAATTTCAAAATTCGTTAAATATCATTAAAATATACTAGTATATAGGATTAATATCAAAGGTTTTTTTCCGTATATCAGATAAAATATAATATTTCGAGTCCAAACAAGAAGTTTATTTTATGTTCCAATCGATTTTAAGTACTAATTAAAATAAGTAAGAGAATTATAATTTATAAATGTAACATTGATTGAAATACGATAGTTGTGTACTTATTTTAAATAACTATTAATAAATCAATCGAGATGTAGTGTTTGGTTGTTTATAAGCAAAGGGAATAACTGCTGAAGCGTGTGTTTTACAGTTTTCAAGGAAGCAGAGATATTTGAAAGACGTGAGATGCATTTGAAGGGTTCAGCGACTGCAGTGGAGATATCTTGGGGGATGTTTTGTGTGAAAGAAAGTTTTATTTGTAAGAAAGACACTGTCCACTACATCCAGAAGACGCTGAACCGCAACAAATGGCTTGGATCGGACGTAAATCGGTGGAAAAATTACACCCTCTCATTTTTACAGACATTCAACAGGGCTACGAAAAAAATGCAACCAACATAATCATCTTGTTCAAACTATCAGCATACAATAATACATTTATTTATTATAAGGATAGGTAAGTTTGATTAAAAATAAACCAAATTTATCATCAATTCATGAGAAATATGCATGGTCATCCCCATTACGTGTATGATAGCTTCATTGTTTAGATTCAGGGAACATCCCTAAGTAAATATAAAATTGAATGCAACAGCAATCTATAGTGAAGTTTGCACATTTCTAAAATAATCAGCATCAATATAAACATTTAATTGCATGTTTTTAGACACAACAACGTGTTAATTCATTGTCTGTCGGTGATCTTAACTATTACTAGTTACACTTAGAGTACTTAAAATAATAAAAAAACAGAAATAAAATATAATTTAGCTACGAGTGCAAAGGGTTAATATTTATAATTCTCATGGCCTTAATCCAGTTTTACAAATTTTGTTTTTTTAGACACAACAACGTGTTAATTAATTGTCTATCGGTGATCTTAACTATTACTAGTTACACAAGTCATTGACTTAATAATCAGTATTTACCTTACAATACAGGAAACCAGAGTAAACATGGATCAAGACGATAGAACGGGATTTTATTAAAATCTTCCAGTCGTCATAACCGATCAAAGAATTTTTTCCTTAAGTATTAAGCTTAAGCGGGATTTGAACGCATAACCACAATATTTATATCCTTTATATATAAATATTTTAATTGTTTTGATATTTATTACAGAATGTTAAGATGATTTTTTTTTATCAACCAATCATAATCATTTAATTATGTTCAAACTTTTTTTGGGTGACGACTATTTTAATATTTAGCTTATAATCCAGAAAATCACAGTAAACCTAGATCAAGACGATCAATCGGGATTTTAATAATATCATATCCGATCTCCCAGTTGTAATAACCGATCAAATATTTTTTTTACTTGAAAAGGATTTGAACCCATTACCTGACAGTTTTTTGTTCTTTTTGTCAGCTTATAAATGTTTGTTTATTTATCTTACAAAATTTAGTTACAAAGTTAAACTGCTTCCTGCAATATTATAAATAAATGTATATTTATTACACTTATCAGTCCCACTATTTAATTAGTGGAATTACCAATTAGACCTAGATTTCTAACATATATCACGTTATTTGAATGAATAAATCTTAACTCAACCATTATTGGAATTATTGCATTTATTTTTTATTATGACAACCCTTAGATATGTAGGTGTTGAGGCGATGTCCTGTAATAAATTGGGGGTGTAAAGTTAAGACGCTGAAATTCTTTTATCTGGTGGCAGACCCCATGAAGGATTGTCACAAAGCGAACGATATCATTTATAGGATTTCACTTTTATTGTTTACCCCAATAAAATAAAACACAATGCCATAAACTAAACAATAAAGCTCCATCGGTTGCTTAGGATCCACCATCAAATTGATTACAACAAACGATACTCTTTGTGTAATTTAACCTTCTTTCCAATTACATTTATGTACCGTTTTAAGTACACTTTTTAATAATTCGATGGCTTTTTAAAACAAAAACATATATACAAATTGACAGTTTACAAGGGTTTACTTTTGAACTTTAAATATTAGTGTTTCTTCCTTGTAATATATTATTGAATATTTTAGTACAAACATAGAGATTTTACTTTCATTTAATGTACACATTAATTATCAATATCCCATTTTGTTATAATGATAATATTAAAATATATTACGAATGTAGATGATTTTTTGTTATTATTTATGAAATTTTCAGATACTAGCATATCTTTTATTAGGTAAGTTTTACCTACATTATACCTACTGGAAAAAGGACGGGAGTTAGAAATATATTTTTCTTAATTTTCCATCTTGTCAGTGTGTCTTTTTCAAGATAAAACTAGCTCAGGTGTCTTCTTTGCTGGCACATGTGTTTTGGTTTGTTAATTAATGTAATTACCCTGTAAAAAGATAGTCCTGTGAGATTCAGTAAGGGTTTTAAGTATTTTTGGGTTTACTTTATATAGTAATATATTATTTTCAAAATAATATAAATATAAAAAAACCAACTGAGCAATTAGTAAAATAAACACACCTTATGTATGGATATAAACTAAAAGCAATTGTTACATTTCATTTCATTTAAAAATTGGATTATATGACTAAAAACTTTTGTAATGTTGATATAGCGAAGCATATTTGAAGAAAATGTACACGTTGTTTTGATTTTTATAAAGGTACCTACATATGTTTAAATACAGGTTCCTCAATAAAGATAGAATATTCCTTAAATCCTGAAAAAAAATATAATGGAAGAACTTTTTCTTGTTCAAATAAAATTTAAAAAAAAAAAAAACTATCTCAAGTATTAAGGAGATTTGATTTGATTTTGAGATTTTTTCATTGACCGATTATTATACGAATTATTATATGAATATAATCTTGATTTTACAATAACTACACATATAGATAAACAGTTATAACGTGGTATAATGGGCTGTTGTATTAAATAAAAGATATAACGAGATTTAATGTTATATTAAATAAAAGTTGTTGAGGGAATGGACACGAGAGACGTGTGTACTGTGTGAAGTGTCGAATGGAACAGGGCGATTGCTTGTCGTGCCGCCGAGTGCATACGTGTGTGCATGTGAGTGTAAGTGAGTGTGATGCTACATGCGTCCCCCAAAAGTGGAGCAAGGGTTTGAAGAACCCGTGAAACTTTTATGACTCTATACAATGCTACGTGTGATGTCTCAAGTGTCCAGTTGATTCTATACAATAATATGTATGAGCTTCGTCATTCTGCGTCAGCGAATCGCACTTTTTGCTGACTCTCCCAGATCTAGTTACGTAGTCGTCGGATGAGTCAGGTGCTGATGAGTGTTTAAGATTGTTGCTGCCTTTGCTTGACCTAGTTGGGCTGTCTGCTGACTCGTCAGTTAAGAAGAATGCTGGTTTCAGTCTGTCTGTGTTCACAATTATTTGTGTCCCACTTACTTCAATTGTGAGGTTGTTATTTTTTCTTTCAATGACTTTGTGGGGTCCTGTATAAGGCTGGACCAGTGGTTTCTTAACTGCTCTTCTGAGAAAGACGTGCTCACAGTTGTCTAACTCATCCGGCTTGTAGAGTTTTTCCCTGGTGTTATTTCTGGACAACTTGGGTCTTAAAGTTGACATTGCCCTGATGAGATCTTTGGTTGATTCGTTTGATGTTTTTTTGGATGTTTGAGGTGAAATTACGTCACCTGGTAATCGAAGTGAGATGCCGAATGCTCTTTATGCGGCGGAATATTCATCGCCGTCCTTAACCGCGTTCCGGATGCCCAGGAGTGCGATTGGTAGTGCATCTATCCAGTTGGTACTGCCTTTGAGTTGGGCCATTAGACTAGTTTTGATGGTTCTATGCAGTCTTTCAACCTTACCGTTAGTTTTTGGGTTATAAGCAACAGTTCGGTTGTGATCAATGCCAAGAAGTTGACAGTACTTGTTGAATACCTCTGATTCAAATTGTCTTCCTTGATCGCTAGTGATGGTGATAGGTGAACCGTACCTAGCGATCCAGTGATTCAGCAGTGTTTTGATTACCGTGTCAGCTGTGATGTTTTGTGCTGGGATGGCTTCGAACCAGGATGTTGCTCTGTCAATCATTGTTATTAGATAGGACATGTCTTGGCAGATAGGTAATGGTCCAACTATGTCAATATGGAGGTGTTCGAAACGATCGGTTTCGATGAAACTTCCATAAGGACTGCGAGTGTGGCGGTGGATTTTTGAACGTTGACAGGTGATGCAGTTTTTAACCCACTTCGTTACGTCTTGGTTGATACCTTTCCAGAAAAATCGTTCCTTGATGGCTTTAATTGTAGATCTGCTGCCAGTGTGAGCTATGTCGTGAACTTGGTGAAAAGCTTGTCTGCGCCAGGATGCTGGTACGAAAAGTCGCGCCTTCTGCGTTGAAGTTTCGTACCATAATGCTGGAGCGTTTGCTGATGTTATTTTCTTGAATTGTAGTGTTGGGTGCTGTTTGAGATTTTCCAGCTCTGGGTCATTTGTTTGAGTTTTTGCGATGTCCTTCAAGTCGAAGTTAGTTGGGAGATTGATTGTAGAGATCCGACTGAGTGCGTCTGCAACGGTGTTCTCTTCGCCTTCAATGTAGACTATTCGGTTGGTGAATTGCGATATGTAGTCTAATTGTCTGAGTCGGCGTGGATTATCTGCAGGAGATTGTGGTTTATTGAGTGCGAAAGTCAGAGGTTTGTGGTCAGTTTTAACAATCAATTCTCTCCCTTCTACGCTGTCCCTGAAGTAGCGTATGGACAAGAATATTGCTAAAAGCTCTCGGTCGTAGGTCGAGTAGTTCTGTTGCGTTACTGATAGAGCTTTGGAGTAGAATCCGATTGGTTGGAGTACGTTTCCGATTTGTTGGTGAAGTGCTCCTCCCGCACAGGATCCTGAAGCGTCAGTAAGCAGGACCATGGTAGCTTCGGCTGATGGGTGTGCTAGTGTGGTTGCCTTCGCTATCGCTTCTTTGCATAATTGAAAAGCTGCGTTGGCTTCATCGTCCCACACTATTGGTGTTTTGTCCTTTTCTTCGACGAAGTAAGGTATTTGTTCAGTGGTTTTTGAAATTGAGCTGCTTTAGGAATAAGTTTTCTGTAAAAATTAATTATCCCTAAAAATCTTCTTAATTCTAGGACTGTCTGTGGTTTTGGAAAATCCTCTATGATGCGGATCTTCTCAGAAATTGGTTGTATACCTGCTGTTGTTATTTTAAATCCTAAGAATTCTATTTCAGTAAGGCCAAATTGACATTTTTCGAGTGCGACTGATAAACCGAATTTGTCCAATCTCGAGAAAAGTTCTGTGATGCACTTAAGGTGTTGTTCTTCGTTCTTTGATGCGATTAAGATGTCGTCTAAGTAGACAAATACGTCTTCCATATCTCCAAGTATGGTGTTTATGAAGCGTTGGAAAGATTGTCCTGCGTTTCGAAGTCCGAATGGCGTTTTCACATATTCGAAAGATCCGAAAGGTGTTGAGATGGCTGTCTTCGGAATATCTTCTTCGGCTATTGGTATTTGATGATAAGCCCGTTGGAGATCGATTTTGGAGAAAATGTTTTTTCCTTCGAGATGATTTTGAGCCTCGGAAGGGCGTGGTATGGGGTATCTATCTGGAGCGGTTTGAGCGTTAAGTCGCCTGTAGTCGCCACAGATGCGTATTCCCCCGTCTTTCTTCTCCACGATGTGAATAGGGGATGCCCAGGGTGAGGATGATGGTCGTATAATCCCTAATTGTTGTAATTTGATGATCTCCTGCTTCGCTTTGTCATACTTCACTTTATTGAGAGATCTCGCTTTCTCGTATACCGGTGTACCTGTTGTGGTGATGTGATGTCGGACCGAATGTTTTGAAGGTTTTTTTATCCTATCGGCGTCAAACAATTCCGGAAATTTTTTGATGACCGATAAGTATTCCTTCGTTGGTGTCAATAATTTGATGGATTCGATTTGTTCTTGGTCTACCTGTCCTTGTATTTTCACTCTAAATTGTTTGTCGAAGAGACATTTTCCACTGAGGTCTATTAACAGTTGGTGATGTTTCAGAAAGTCGGCCCCGATGATGTTGCGCTCGACATCAGCAATGATGAACGTCCATGTATAGATTGCGTTGGGAGCGAGGTGCAGTGTTATCCTCTTGGTCCCGTAAGTCTTGATGGGCGTTCCGTTAGCTGCTCTTGCTGTAATTGTTGTAGCAGGTTGTTTGCTGTCTGTTACTTTCAGTACTGAAATGTCTGCTCCGGAGTCGACAAGGTAGGCCTTCCTGGTGCGAATGTCGTGCATTGTGAGGCGGTATGATATTGGAAGGGCTGCAGCGCTGTCCACCTCTGCGGTCGCTGCAGCGTCTAGTTTTCCGCATTGAATTTACACGGCTGTTGGCACTTGTTTGCCTTGGCGCCGAATTTGAAATGATACCAACAGTTGTCATGTGTCGGCCGCGAGTTGCTGCGTTGCCGGCTACGTTGTCGGCTACGGTTTCCGCGTTGTCGGCTGCGATCTCTGAAATTTGGCTCATAAGGTCTTCGTGTTCTATCGACCCCCGATATGGACAACTGCCGGACCAGTTGTTTTAGGTCCTCCATATCTTGTCTCATCCGTGCCATGGCTGTATCGCTGTTGTTTGGTGTGATTTCTGCGATGAAGTTGCACGGACTCGACATCTGTGCTGAGGCGTTCACCCATCAGTCCATCAGTTGCTGATGATGATGGTGTTGGTTGTTGGTATGTTAATGTCCCATTCAATGTTGTGATTCATTTTTGTTGTATTAATTTATTATATTTGATGTATTAATTATGATTATAATGTTGTATGCTGATATGCCTGTGGCCGTAATATGAGTAATGCAGTAATGTTTATTTAATAGGTGTTGACTCAGCGATTGCACTGTTGGTGGTAATATTCTCGGAATTATTATATGATAATATTCGATGACGGTTGTAATATTCTCAGAATTATTCTTCACTTGCGGAATGTGTCGACACAATTTTTTTCTTTTTTGACAATTATTTTTTTTGATTTTGATGTGAAAGATGAGGAATGGTCTTACTTGTTATTTGATGATGAATTGAAGAGAACCATATACCCTTACTTCCTGCTGTTCCTCGTCGGTGATTCGTGTCCAGATCAGATGAAGATTGCGAAATCCAATGTCGGGGTCACCAGATATAACGTGGTATAATGGGCTGTTGTATTAAATAAAAGATATAACGAGATTTAATGTTATATTAAATAAAAGTTGTTGAGGGAATGGACACGAGAGACGTGTGTACTGTGTGAAGTGTCGAATGGAACAGGGCGATTGCTTGTCGTGCCGCCGAGTGCATACGTGTGTGCATGTGAGTGTAAGTGAGTGTGATGCTACACAGTAAAAATTATAATTAGCTATTTTACTTTAAAATATATAAAAACAAAAAATTTATTTCATTCAAAAAATGAGAAAAATATTTTTTCATCAAAGTTGGCTCTTATAAAAATTGTAAGCGACCACAACTATATAAGCGTATCACAACTATTATTTATAAAAAGTGTAATTTATTTGTGCAGCTGAAATAAAAACTAATTATTACAATAAATTATCGAAAACACGCGAAGAGATGTGTCATCCTAGTTCTTGATCATACTTTTTGAGAGTGGGCTTAAGTTTGCCAATAACGTTTGTTTGGGAACATAACGGTTTAAACGTATTTAAGATTGGATGATTCGCGGGTTTATCCGGTGTGTTGTTTTAGTAGTATTTAGTGTTGTTAGCGAGGCTCAGGTGTGAGTGCGTGGCTAGTTGTTACAGGAAGTGTAATTAAGGCATTATGGAAAGTAATAAAAAGCACCTGAGTCGGTAACCGAACCCGGCTCATTGTCCTATCCACTTCATTGGACAAAGCGAATATGCAAATATACCGACCCACTCTAAATCCCAGATTATTTCCTTATTAAAGACCTCCGATTGTGTGTCGAATGTCTCTCTCTTCAAGCTTCACAACCGCCGTAATCCCCAAATATCTATTTATCCTTTTTAATGAGTTTGGCGAGTACGGAAAACGGCCAAGATACGAGTAAAACAATCGTGTGTGTTTTGGCTCAACTAGAGATGTTCTCTGCCAAAAAGTATTCAATAATGTGTTGTTGATTTATCATATTTACACATCGATGACCCACGGATTTATGTACAGTGGAACCTCGATATAATGAAGCTCAAGGGGAATGGAAAAAAATTGTTATATCAAGGTTTAAAAAGCATTCATATTACATATATGTTCCTAAGAAAGCTCGAGGTGCAAAAAGGTGTAATTTCTTTGATTTCAAAGAAATAATTACTGTCTAGATCTAGATCTAGATATAAAGTAGGTAAGGGGTATGAAAAAAATCGTTATACCGAATATTGCTATATACCGAGGTTTTTCTTCGCAGACTTCGTTATATAGAGATTCACAATCACTCATATTAGATATTATAAAACTCTAAACACGCAAAAGAGGTGCACAAAAATGACTAAAACAAACGTCATATTAATTATAATAAATCCAGAATACAAAGTGCGTAAATAAAGAACACAAAAAATGATGTCATAATTTAGAGATTTACAAGTTTAGACAGTACTATTGTTGTCATATAATCTATTACTAAAACTTCGCTATATAGAGGTTTTTAAAATAAAACTTCCATATATAGAGGTGAAATTAACATAGGGATAGATTGGAGTGTCAATGGGAATTGAAAAGTTTCGTTATATCGAGGATTTCTTTATATTAAAATTCGTTATATCGAGGTTTCACTGTATTTTACTTAAAAACAACGACTTAATGTTCGCTGCTTGTAAACCCTCCAAATGACATATTTGAATAAATTCGTTGAAGTTGTAATGGAATATATGAAATGTTTGTAAGTGGGGAAAACATTTTGTTAATGATTGCCACAGGTGTTTGTGTTTTCAGATCGACTGAAATACGATGTCTTGAAAACTTGAAGAAACTCCATTAATAGAAGACGAAATCCCCGAAAATTAATTACCGAGTCGTGAAGTATATCGGCAATTTCCTGTTATCATCCGAAATCGATGTGCTTATGGATTTAATGTGACTTTGTGAACTGTTTCTAAAGTGTCCTGTCTTCCCTGAATGCATTAGTCAGGACTTAATCCCCCAGTATTTGTTTACTTGAAGCTTCTAGACGCTGACTAAGCCACTACAATATGCGTAAACTTAAACCAAAGTAAATTCAAAGAGATGCAATTTATGTACTGCTTCGTCGAGTTTGTTCCAAATATTAATTAACAGTGGCACACACTATTAAACTACAACATGTTTCTCTTATGTTATGCACATATTTTCCCATATTCAATATATAAAATTTCACCAAATGCTCTGATCAGATCAGATCACATCGAAACCCAAGTTTGAGTGTTTTAATCGTGGTAAATAGTTTTTGATTATAAAATGCTAATTTACACGGGTGTAGTAATCAATAGAATTTTATTATAATATTTCTTTATTAAATATAATTTGCATACAATGTTTTGATACATTATGATTAGATGTTACAATATTAAGTTTATAGACTTAGTCTTTTACTTATTTTAATACGGAGTACAATCAATTGATATTTAAAATAATTAATAAAGTCATAACATAATTTATGGGGAAAATACAAAAACCCACTAATCAATAGAATATCAGTTATTATTACACTCCACTTTACTATTAATTTATTCAGGTTATTTTTAGTAGAGTCGCTCTATTTATAACTAACTCGTGCAAAGCTTTATGTTTTATTTATGATAATCAAATCAAAGGCTTGGAAAAGAGGATGAAAAAACAGGTTTGCAATTGCTGAAAATTAAAACAGCTTACATTTTTATTGCACATATTGTTTTATTTTGTGGTATTAAATAATTTTCGGATATTAACAGAACAATCATAAAACATATTAATATTAAAAAAATAAAATTTGTATTAAACTTTATAGTTTTTCCCATGAATATAATAATTGATGTATGACAAGTGTAGATGTTTATCATATTATGTTTTGTGTAAATATCAGAGAGTTGAAAATAATAAGCAATATTATAAATAAAATCGTTGCAGAGCTCGAATACGTCAAAGCACTCATTATCATTACACTCACTTGGACTAGGTTTGGTTATAATATATTTTCATAATTAGAGTTTCGATCTGCAGTAAAATGTATTTATGTACAGTACGCTTGTTTATTAATGGTTAAAGTTTTTAAGTTTGATGTGCTCAGAATCAAAAAAGATCCCAAATCCAGTTATATTTTTTTTAAGTTTATAGATTGTGCCATGAATTTAATATTTGATGTATGATAAGTTTAAATCTATGTTTATCAAATAATGTTTTGTATAAATATCTGATAGTTGAAATACAATTATAAAATAATCAATATTATTAAAGGTAATCGTTGCATAGCTCGAATACGTCAAAGCACTTATTATCATTACACCCACTTGGACTAGGTTTCGTAATAAGTAAAATAATATAGGTGTAAAATAAAATAAAATTACATATTTAAAAAAAATTTTAATGCCGTTATACCTACAATAATTATGTTTAATTTATTAACATAAAGATGATGAAAATGTTTTCCAGCATCCACCATCGCGTGATTAACTACTTTATTTTTTTCTTTTCCCCTCGGTAATCAGTGTCCAGGTGCTGAAAACTACGTCGCCATCAATCCTTGAGAATGTAAAATCATTTTTCATAAATAAATACCTACGCTGTTCCGGGGAGAGAAGGACAAGACCAATTAATGTAAGAATGAAAAGTCTTAAACTAATTACTCGTTAATTAATTCAAAAGTCTTTTCAGCCCCGACTGTCGGAATGCCACCCCCAATAAGTGGATGGAAAATTTTCATCCCCGCCGATATTTATTCGAGGCGACATTGATTGATATTTTTTCAGACCAAGTGTACTGAATTAGACCGATTTGTATTCGTATCGGAAACTCATCCATAAATTGTGATGAATTATGATTAAAATATTCACATTACGTCGTCGTTTGAATTATTTTTTTGTTGCGTTATATCCCAAAGCACGACTGTGATTGTAAAAACAAAATTGTTAAATTTAATATTTAGAACTAAATGTAGGTATAATGAATAATTCGCGTAGTCCGTCACCATGATTTATCCCTAAGTATCCGATTATTTATTTATTTATTTATTTACTCAATCGTGTAAATACTGGATATTTAATACCGTCAAGAGTAAAAACACAGACATTTAATAATATATTTGTGAGTATAATGGAATAAATTACTACCTCGAAATTACTTTTCAGTCCAATGTTATCCTTTTATTCAGTAAAAAAATATACGGGAGGTTTATTTCAATGAATTATTTACACAAATGTATCTGTAAATTGAAAATTTACACAATACATACTTTTGTGAAAACACATAGGTTGGGCTTTTATTTGATAAAGACGTTTTTACATATCTACATAAATAATCTACTTAATGGTATTCATACTTTTTGGGTTACTGATAGTATTAATAATAGCGTAATTGCATATTAATTTGCGTTATTATCAATAATCCACTGTCAATAGATGTTAATTTGAATTGCAGAATGCCGAAATTGTGTAAATATTGAGTTGATTTGCTATTCATAAACGTAAACGTATAAAGTATATATTTCAATAAACATCGTATATTATTTTCCGTCCCCCTGCTTCACCAGTCTTGTAAATAATATCTGAAGTTCTCGTGATAATTCAATAAGAATTGAAAAAAAAATACTTCCCATCAAAAGTCTGGCAACTTTCAACAGAAATATTATTATCGTTTAGAATATATGTATGTATTTGGAGTAGGTTGTATTTCCAAATGAAACTGGAAAGTTGGTCAGAAAGCGACAGACTGTAGTGGAAGGTTAAATATTCAAATTTGTTCTACAACAAACGGACCGAGTGTTCCAACAAGACGCGTTTATTACAAATACATTCTGGATATAATATTTATTTATAGAACTACTCCAAAATTGAACTAATCATAAAAATAAATCAGGCTAAATAGTACATAATAAACAATAAGATTTCAAAGCCTTGTTTAAGGTATGATTGATATAAAATAATGAAAAACTAAAAACATATGTGTGTATGTTAGTACTTAAAATTAATTTCTTTTTCTCTAAATTAAATACAATTAGTAAAGAAATATTCCAGTATATTAAAAAGAGCATCCACCAGTTGCAATCCTTGTATGGATCAATTCCATAGTCAAATGATTTACTAACGATTAAAGCAGAGGAGGGTAAACTTTTCAGATGAAGGGCCAAATTCAGGGATCAAATTAAAATTTTGCATCTTTTAAAGGCACCAAAACATAATTTTTTTCGATAATATAATAAAGCTCGCAGGCCACAAGTTGCTCGTGCCTGCAGATGAACCAATAAACTATTAAAAAAATTGAATAATGTGGTGTTAAAAAATACTTTATTTGAATCATATTACACAAGCATTCTTACAACAGAATAAAATTATCACATTTGAAATAAGTTTTCAGGTTGAATTTTAAAATCTGTAATTAAAAAAAAAAGACCACGGGAGAAGCGTACATTTTAGCCGATTTGAATGTTGAAATTTTTAAGGTATGTTTCCAAAACGGTTCGATAATCAGGCGATAAATTCTGCAGTAGTAAAGGTAATTGTCCAGGAGCAGATCTCGAGAGGTTGCCCAATGATTGACTCAAATATAATCGTGATTCGGGTATATCTAAATATGGATAAAATATTAATACAATTTATGTATTATATTCAATAAAAATATGTTTAAAAAATATTACCTGATAATGGATCCACTGGGGCTTGTCTGGCCGAATTTAACTGACAATAAGCTGCTTGATATTCAGCTGGTTCATCTACATCAATCCAATCATCGGGATTTACAGATTCATCACTCGGTAATTCCAAAAGTGAGAGAAGCGCCTGTGACAAATAAATAATTACACAAAAGTTCGCATGCTATATAAATTAATGCTAAAATAAAATAAACTTCACCTGCATGATGGGTACCCAAAGATTGTTATATTTTTGTGAAGGATCTTTAACATAAGGGCATTCACATAAAATCCTGATGCATCCAGACGCTGCACATTTTTTAGGAAGGGCTTCCGAGACCTTTTGTAATTCAGACGTCAGTATCCTTTCACAGTACATTCCGAAAAGACTACAAATTCAATCATTATAATTATTGTACAAATAAAAAGAATTAAATTATTGTAGACAAACTTTGGTTGTATTGAATCCAATGTTTCCACAAGATCCACTGGACCATATTTGACAGTATAGAATCCAAGGAATGGTATTAAACCTTTGATATATTTTGTAGTTTTTGCTGACGTTAGGCGTTGGAAGAGCAGCGATAAAATTTGTTTCAAAAATGGTCGTACTGCTGGTCTAAAAAAATATAATAAATAATTAGGCGTCGATATATTATATTTATCCATTTTTAAACACTTACTCTGGGAAATGAAGAAGTATGCATCTGATCAGATTGAAGCCTTCATGATCGTTCATCCTGGAAGAATTTAATTTCTGGAACACTCCAAGCAAACCACCCTAAAAGAAAAATATAATCAAATTCTATTTGTATGATGATTTAATTGTGTGACTTACTAATCTGTCATCCTTTAAAAGCTGTGTATGTGCCGAGGCTATCAAAGAACACAACAATGATACCAAAGGGTGAATATTTGCGGGCCTTTGCCACAATGGCGGAGCAAGCAGACAACCCACCAATGCAACATAAGGACCACCGAGGTCTCCGCTGGTCACCGAACCTGCAGCTCTCATCCTTTGTTCCAACAGTAATGACAACATTTGGAACACGTATGGCATAAATTCTACAAAAACAATATTATTAATCGACTAATTTGTATAAATAATTGTATGAAAAGTTTATTTACCAATAACTTCTTGTTGCAAAATTGTCTCAAATGCGGGGAAAAGTACATCTTCAAATGAATCAACAACACCGGGATTATTCTTGCATACAATTCTAAAAAAAAATTAAAACATCAGAATATATTCACAATATACAATATAACCACAATCCATTCCAGATGAAATGTATTTTTCCCATTAAAAATAAAAGGAAACAGAAAGTATACCGAGTTGGACGTATATCAAGGTTTCACAATGTTATACTTACTTAATGCATAATGACAATGATTCAAACAAATAGTGATTGAAATGTGGCCTGGAAGGATTTTTGGTGACCAATGTAAGTGTGGATGCTAATTGAGGTAAAAGAGCACCCAGTGCCGGCAAGCAACCATCTTGAAGAATAGCTAATATCCTCATAACAGCTAAAATTACATCAGACATTAAAATTTACTATCAAAAACCATCCTAATAATTCAATATTCTCACCTCTCATAGCGTAATCATTTTCCTTGTGGGCGGGCTTTTGCATTAATACCATGAGACCGTGAAGTAACGAGGGTGCTTGAGATGAGAGTTGGTCATTTTTGCCTATCAAATGTACTAATTTATCAAGACAACAAGCTGAATACGATGCCACTACTGAACTTTCTGCATTCAAATGGTTTATCTATACGAATAGTAAAAAATAATTAATAAAACAGGTAAGGATTGAACATTAAATAATTAAATTACAATTTGGGGGATAACAATGATGGTTTGCTCCTTGGGAAGTAGAGACCGGAAAGCCATAATATATTTAATAGCATCCGCTTTCAGCACAGGTGTAGCATTTACTAAAAAGAAAAGGGATTAAAAAAATATAACATACCTTTTAAAATTACACTTTATTTTAGTAACCTACTGTCAGTATTGAGATCGGGCATGACATTTTCTTGACAGAACACAGGTAAGTTGACAAGTGAAGAAGCACTTGTGACACCGGTTTTCTCTGTCCTTCCTCTTTCAAGCAGGGATGTAACTAAATACAAAGCAGCATCTTTAGATCTCCATTGGCTGCCGTCGGGAGTTGAGGAATGTCTCGTCAACATAGCCTTTAAAAAAATACATGTTTTAATAAGAGATGTCTAAAAAAAACCTCATACATATTTGTACCATGATTTACCTGTACATATTGGCCGAATATTTGAAATATTTTTGCTTCAAAATTCAAAGATAAAACTCTGACTAAATCACATGCTGCCCTTCGTCTAGTTTCTACATCGGACCCTTCAATATCACGCCTTATGTATTCTTCAGGATTATCTTCAAATAATTCCTGATCCGACTCTAAAATATAATAATTATTTATATTCAAAATCAAACATTTCTTTATATATATTAATAAATTATAAAATACCTCTAAATTCTATGTTTGGTATTATGACCTTTTCACATATGTTACTAAGTGTTTCTGGATCTTCAAAGAGATTACGATAAAATAGCTTTTCTGCTACATTAGCTAAAAATCCTAAGGCGCGTGTGACGAGCTGGAAAATAAATGATTAATTTGAAGATCATATTTAAGTTAAATAATTATTACTTATTTATAATAACCTCATCATATTTTGTTTGAGGACCAGCATCAACAAGAGTATTCCAAGCCGCCGTAACGAACGCAGCGGCATGAGGAGCAAATTCTTCCGAATACTTCAAGGCATAGAGCGCAGCACATTCAATTGCTTCTGCACGAACTCTTTCAATAACACTCGGTTCATCATCATCCTTAAAAAAATAACCATAAATATAACAAGTTTTATGTTAGGCTTTAGTATTTCCAAATAGTATTTACAGTGGTTTGAAGAATTGGAACTTTGATTTGAAGCAATTCTAATAATTTGGGCATCCAAACATTCATGTTGTCTTCGAAAAACTCTGGCAAATCTTGATAATTTAATGAGTGGAAGATTTTGCAAATTAATAAAATTGAAGAATAAATAACTTTCAGGCCTTCGGGATTATTTGCAAGATTGGTTCTGAGATCCAAAGTTATCTAAAAAAAAAAAAAAACTTAAATGTGACGAAACAAGCAAATAAATCATACTAGCAAAATTATAAGTAGTACCAAAAATAGATCGGTGAGTGGTTTTGCAAAATTTTCCAATACAAATTTTATTTCTGTCCATAGTTTATTTGATTTGAATTCATATCTATATCTCTTAAATATGGAATGGGCAGTTTGCAATACACCATTTATAAGATGGAAATCACCTACAATTAACCAAAATCAAATTATATAAATGACAGTTTGAATCCTAAAAAAAGGTTTACTATAAAAATACAAACCGGTATTGAATTTTTCAACCATTTCATTTAGAAGTCCCGGCCACTTGTCGGGGAAATCTTGTTTTCCCACTGCCGCAACGGCGTCACTGAGTTGCTTCTGAACTAACGGTGGGGATTTTAACATCAAACCAACGAGAGCATTACGAACACCGTCTCTGTCTGAAGTATGAATATTGTCTACACCTTCATCTTCCTGTGGCGATCATATTAAAAATGAAAAATAATTTTGGCTCGACAATATAGATAACAATAATAATTGATATTTACCACTGGCCAGTTTTTCTTGACATAATTTTTAAATGTAATAGCGCCAGCAACGCGAATGGTTAAATCCATATTTTGTTTGTCAATCAACTGCAGCAGAAGTAGAGGATATCCTTGATTCCCCTCAATAGACTCGAGAAATTTTTCAGCTAAAATAAACATGTTTTTAATGTTTTACAGCCAAATAAAAATAGACAATAATTAAGTGCACACAATTTGTGTTAATTTAGTATGAAAATAATGAAGAGTGGTGCTTATAATCAAGTGTAATGAATGGTAGAATCCAAGTACGTAGTTCTGCTATAAAGGCAGTAGAGTGTAGTACAGTAGTGGAGCACTCACCAGGCCTCCTCTGCTGATGCAGCGGACTCATGGTGGCCTGCAGCGCCTCCAAAACCTGAGTTACAGTCTGGTCCATCTTCACTCTTGGAATCTGCTGTCTGTCTGTCTTCTATCTGTCATCAGCCACACCGGTATGACTGTTTAAACCGCCACTCTCAACAGGCTGTACAACAACACTATTGCACATGCATACAAACCATTACTTATCCTCAACAATTTATGTATAAGTAGTCATCAAAACTATGAAAAATATCTTTTAAAAAACAAAATATTTGAATTTGAACATTAAAATATAGACCAAAGTGTTATATCGGTCATATTTTAGGATTTTCTACCGAATTTCATGTATTTTTACACAATAAAATCAATTGAAATATTACTTCTTTAATTATACGTGTATTTTTATAATTAAAATGTATTTAAACGCATAATCAAAAAAAGATTTCCATTGGTTTTTCAAAAATTTTCATGGGAGTTGGCAACACTTTCGTTGCGAAACATTTATATGCCCTTGACAGTTTGTTCAGTTTTCAGTAAGCGAAGGTTGACTCGACTGAAATGTGCTGAAAAAGCATTGCAGCGCCTCTCCCCTCGTGTTCCTCCCTCCCCCGCCCCCTGCGCCCCTTGCGCCCCTTCAGCCTCGTAGTCTTACAGATCTGTTAATATATTGTCTCGTAGTCTTATTCTAGTTTGTTGCCTCTTTATAACCGTGTTAATAATCGCTGCAGTGCCGGCTGTAACTTGTAACGGAGCTCGTTTATAAATAAATTCAATACTCTTCTATAAATAGTGAACTGAAACACCAAAAGACACATTAACTTTAGTGGCGCGCGACTCGACTTTGACCTGATCGTCGCTGCTTCCTCTCGTTAATTTCATCTTTCGCATTATTGATTCAGCTTCAGTAGAGTAACGAGCAATAGTAGTCAGTGTCCACGATGCCTAATATTGTGAACGAGGTTAAATTGGACTTCAAAGATGTATTACTACGCCCTAAAAGAAGCACCCTTCGCAGTCGAAACGATGTAAGTTTCTTTAAATTTAAATTATACCTACATGTTTCTATCCCCACGAAATTATTTTTCTGTTAAATTTGAAAAAATATTATTGAAATCCTCAAATTTATTCTAATATTTGCGTCTAAATAAAAAAATCCCCAGCACTTCATATTCAATTTAATGTTTATATTTTTAAATTTCAATATTTTTTTCTCTTTAAAATAAGCCTTTCGAAAACTACCACATTTTTTCCCACAAAATATCCTGCATCGAAATATTTGATGTAAAATAAATTATTTTTTATTACAAATATGTTGATGGGTAGGTTTTATTGATTCAAAATAAATTTATACCCACAATAAATGACTAATGTAGGTATACATATACATAATCAAATGTTGGATCAATAACATGCAAATTGTTTTATCAATATATTTTTTACTAATGATTCAAATTATGTATTTTAACCAGTCTAAATTAAATTTATAAGTAATGTAAAAAATAAAACTTTTCAGAAATATTTGACATTGCCAATTTAAAATATTAAGTGGTTGGCAATCACTCAATTGTGTTTCATTGAGTTAACCTTATTCATTTTTAAAATCAATGTCATGTTAATAATATTGTGTATGTACATTATCAAAATTCGGTCAGTCAGTCTCATGACAAAAAAACCTTCAATAAATGTAAAATTTCAGTGTTACAAATTAAATTAACACAGGAGTGTCAATTGGAGGCAAAAAAACATACTTTTTTGTTAAATATATTATGTTACATACTTTATCGAATTAAATTTTTTTTCTCGATTAAAATATGTTACACATTTAATGTCTATAAAATATTTTATTTCCTGTCGTTTGTTATTTGAAAAACAATACACATATAAACTTAAAATGTAATTTTTTTAGGTGGATCTGTTTCGAGAAATTACATTTCGCAATTCCAAACAAGTATACAAAGGTATACCCGTAATGGCCAGTAATATGGACACTGTGGGTACATTCAACATGGCAAAATCATTAGCCAAAGTAATAATTCAAATTATTTTAATTTATTTTAAATACTGCTATATCTAATTTAATTATTTTTTTACAGTATGGATTATTTACATGCATCCATAAGTATTATACCACAGAAGAATGGAAGAAATTCTCTGAAGAAAATCCTGAATGTTTGCAGCATATTGGTATGTTAACAATATCAGAGAATATAATATTTTGCTTGAAGTTTGTCATTGGCTCGACACAAACATAACATTGAACATACATGTTTATCTTTTTATTATCGCATTCTGTTTAATGCTATTTTTATTGCTTTTTAGCTGCTAGCTCCGGCACCGGCCAAGGAGACTTCGAAAGACTCTCAGATATACTGAACGCTGTTGAAAATATACGTTTTATTTGCTTGGATGTTGCCAATGGATATTCTCAACATTTTGTTGAGTACCTCCGTAAAGTTAGAGCAGCTTTTCCCAAACATACAATAATGGTAAAAAATATATTCATGTTATTGATCATGAAGAATATGTTAATCTTTTTAATTTTATTAAGGCTGGAAATGTAGTGACCGGCGAGATGGTGGAAGAGCTCATTTTGTCTGGTGCTGATATCATCAAGGTATTTTTTACAAACAAATCAGTATGTAAATTATAATTGTATTTATTATATTTTATCAATAGGTTGGAATAGGCCCAGGATCTGTATGTACTACTCGTATTAAGACTGGTGTTGGATATCCTCAACTTTCAGCTGTGATTGAATGTGCTGATGCTGCACATGGTCTGAAAGGACACATAATAGCTGTAAGTATTTCTGGGAACAATAAACACAAAAAACCCTTTTCAAATACCCATAGAGTATTATCTTCCATACATGTGTTCAAGTCTTGATAACATTATTTGTTTCTTGTTACAAAAGTCACATTCTTTTATGTCTATTGTACTATTGAACAATATGGTTATTTACAAAAACTACCAAACCAAATGTCAGCTCTTCATTATATGTATAATATAAAAAGCCTTATATGCATAGTTAAAGTCCTAATCTGATAAATTATTATATATTTCAAATTAATGCCTAATTTTTTTTGCTTTTATGTTTATCTATATTTTGATGTTTGAATTGTTAAAAGATTTCTATAAACAAAACAAAATCATAAATTCATATTTGATAATAAGCGTTAAGTGTTTGTAATTATTTATCTTTTAAAACAAATGAAAATTATTAAAATTTTGTTTCAAAAAAAATATCATTCATAGTAAAAAATATAATGTGAATTGAATTAAATTTTTATTAAATTAATATTTGCAGGATGGTGGTTGCACTTGTCCCGGTGATGTAGCTAAAGCTTTTGGGGCCGGAGCAGATTTTGTTATGGCTGGAGGAATGTTTGCGGGTAAATAACATGCGACAATTTAAATAATGATTAAATATTAATTATTACAAATTAAAATAGGTCACGATCAATGTTCCGGAGACATCATAGAGAAGAATGGCAAAAAGTTTAAATTGTTTTACGGAATGTCTTCCAGTGTAGCAATGGAAAAGCATGCAGGTATGTGAATACACATTTCGGAATCATGGAATATTCAATACAATTTAAAAAAAAAAAAAAATTTTAGGTGGTGTGGCCGAGTATAGATCTTCTGAAGGAAAAGTAGTTGAAGTGCCATATAAAGGAAATGTCGAGGATACCATTAAAGATACCTTGGGTGGTCTTCGTTCGGCATGTACTTATGTCGGTGCTGCTTGTCTCCGTGAATTACCTCGTCGAGCGACTTTCATTAGATGCACACAACAAGTCAACAATATATACAGCGGTTAAATTATGAATGCCATTTCAATTAGTTCAATTTGTATAATCGCATTAAAAAAATTCAATTAGTTATTGTATTACAACTATTTTACCTGAATTGTGTGCCAGTATTTTTTTGCGGTATTATATTTTATTTTATTATTACAATTTGCATTTTACAATCATTTTATTTTTCATTTTAATGCACAAATGTTGTAGATTGTACACGCTCAAGCATTTTTGTCACAATAGTCGGATTTAACAATTTAATTTTGAATCTCATATGTAATAAATAATTGCTGTGAAATGTTCTTTTTCCTTCTAATTCAAAAGAGCATTCTGTTGCTGATTATGTTCCTGTTATAATTGTATTTTTGTATTTACTATTGTTAAGATAAAGTAATGCGGGTGTATTAAAAAAAAAAAAACAAATATGTAGCTTGATCAGTTAACTTGTCTCAAATCAATGTAGTGATCAAATTGACATTTTAAATGTAATTATTTGGTGCTTGCTTATGAAAATAAAATGTGCTATTATTATCTTGACTAAAATTATCATTGTGATAATAAAAACATAAAGTTACACATGTAATTTGCGGTGCCTATTGAAGATTAAGCATATTAAATATTTACATATGAATCTCTAGTTACCGTGATATTAGCCAAATATTTAAAAAAATGCTTAAGTTGTTTTTATGACTTTTTTTTAAATAAAACTGTTGTACTTAACATGTGATCGAGGAATTAATCGATTACAATATTATATTTTTCTGTAGTGAATAAATTCATTTTAAATATTGGAAGTTTTTTTTAATCCTAAAAAGTCCACAAAATTATACAAAAATTTTAGGAAAATATGCAACAATTTAGGTTTAAAAAAATTGTATTACTGTTTCATAAGATCTAATAAAATAAGGCTACAAATATTGTGGCCATGGAAATAAAACCTGCTTGAATTTAAAAAAAAATGGTTATTGGAACTGCGAGATTGGGAATAACAATTTTAATAAAATCCTGATCAATTGTCATGATCCAGGTTTACTCTGATTTCCTGCATTGTAAGATCAGCTATCCTGTTAGGGAACTGTGTAACTAAAATAATTAAATAGATCACAGACAGGTTAGATTAAAAAATTAAATAATAACTTTTAAAAAGACCCTCAAGACGTATAAAAAAATTGTTTGTAATTATTAAAAAAATATATTGGATCCAAAATTATTTTTATTACACAATAAACATTACAATAGGAATAGAGAAGAGTTGAAATACTGTTGAATAACATTTAAATCTCTAGTTGGCTCTTCATTGAAAGGGCATTGAGGATATCAGTAGACTAAGATTTTGTCTCTTTTTACAATTGAACATCCTCTGTATGCTTATACCCTAAATAAATAAGGCATCATTTCAGATCAAAATATTTGTTATATAAATACAATCACAATAACAGTCTGTATTCACACTTCATAAACAAAAACATGCAAAATAATGACAGCTTTGAAAACATTGACTACTCAAAAAGATTGAAATTGAAATTGAAACATAGGTATTTGGTACAAATTCACCCTTTGGGATGAGCATAACAAAAAACTTAACAATGGCAAAATGAGGTATGCAAACGTATACTATGGCAGTGTGAGTAATAATTCATTAATTATCATTGAACATTCTGTAAAACATTGAATTAAAACTAGCAACACATTGAACACATTACATTTTGTATTCATTGAAAACATAATACATATCACATTTCTATTACATGAGTATAAAAGATTAACCCAAATTGATTGACAATTTTTAAATGCAGTAGATAAATACATAACAAAAATATATCTTCATAAAAAAAACTAAATGCAATTAGCAACAATTTGAAACACAATTTTCACAAGAAAAGTACATATTTTTAATTTATCACAAGATGGACGTGTTGGATATACAAAAGCAAATTGAAGTTTTCATATATATATATTTTTTGTATGTCAGTTACATTAATTATTATCTTGAATTATTTATCTTATTCATTGAAAGAGAAAGGAGCACAACAGTAATAACAGAGAACAAACACTATCCTAAAATACTAATTAGTACAAACTAAGTACAATGTACTCCGTATCTAATAAAGGTATTGCTTTGACTTAAATCAGTTCTGTAATTCAGGGAATTCAATACAAAATGCGTTTTTAAAAGAATGGCAAAATTAATTGGGTTTTCAATAATTTACTTCATTTACAATGCGGGAGATACGGGATGCAATTTCCTTCTCTCTTCAGCTTCTTCGCAGGCTTGTTCGATAGTTGACACAGTTGGTAAATCACACGGCAGTTCCAGTAATTCCGATTCGAACTGTATAATATTTTCAGCTTCCTCTGAAATATGTCGATTTATGTACTTTGATTTCTATTATAAATAATCCAAAATATTAATAGACCTACGTTGGATTCTATGAATTTTATTGCCGTATGACAAATCGAGCTGATAAACAGTGAGGAATGTTAAAGGCAAGACTGGAGCTAGAATATATGGTCGTTTAGTACGACGAAATCTAAGGTACGAAAACATAACATTACTAATAGATTTATACCAAAAATAATACATGTATTTAATAAATTTACCCAGTTAGAAGGCCAACAGTTGCAGCAACATAAAATGTTGTAAGCCAATTACAAATTTCTCTCTGTTTTGCAATCTGCATTGCCATTTCGCGTTGCTTCATCTGATATAACATTTGAATTTGTCGTTCCATCTGAAAGAAAGGAAATAAATAGAGATTTAATAAAAAAAGTTTATATTATAAATTAATTTTTCACTTTTATTGATATATTTATTTGTTATCGATATGATAAAAAAGACGTAATAAGTAGATCTAAAAAAAGATATTTCAAGCGTATGCACTAACTTTGATTTTGCTCATATTGGATATGAAATCTTGATTTTTTTTGTAATTTTCTTCCATGTTAGAAGACCACCAATTCCCCATCTTCGAAACAATGTTTTCTCGAAAACCAACTGACAGATGACAATATCGATAATTAAAAATGTTACCATACACAGATTGTTTGTATGTATTATATATTTTTTTAAATAAAATTAATACTACCTTTTGGCATTTAAAATATTAAATTAAATATAAATACGTGTCTTGAAATGTCAAATATTTGATTTACTGTTTTGGGTTTCAATATGTTTTTGTGTTGTTTATACGCCCGTATTCTGCATGCATACATTTAAGAATAGGTAACTATTCACACTACCTTTTCTCAATTTTGACGTTTCCACCCTCAATTTTGACGTTTATAGTGAATACCAACTTTATGAACTTTATTGTGCAACTGACGTTACCGAATTAAATTCGTTTTAAAAATCTTCGATTGGTAGACCATGTACAGTAACAGGCAGACTGACTAGTCGAAGACTGGATGCTGATCAGGGCTGAAGGGGCGGAGACTGGAGCCAGGGAGGAAAACTGACCAGTGAAGTATGGAAGATGGAAGAATGGCCTCGCTGACAGTAGTCAGCAGTCTTAGCAGCTATGGTGAAGGACAGGAAGGAGACACGGAGCTGGAAGTGGAAGTGGAAGGTGCGAGGAGCTGCAGGGGCGGAGACTGGAGCCAGGGAGCAATACTGACCAGTGAAGTATGGAAGATGGAAGAATGGCCTCGCTGACAGTAGTCAGCAGTCTTAGCAGCTATGGTGAAGGACAGGAAGGAGACACGGAGCTGGAGGTGGAAGTGGAAGGTGCGAGGAGCTGCAGGGGCGGAGACTGGAGCCAGGGAGCAATACTGACCAGTGAAGTATGGAAGATGGAAGAATGGCCTCGCTGACAGTAGTCAGCAGTCTTAGCAGCTATGGTGAAGGACAGGAAGGAGACACGGAGCTGGAGGTGGAAGTGGAAGGTGCGAGGAGCTGCAGGGGCGGAGACTGGAGCCAGGGAGCAATACTGACCAGTGAAGTATGGAAGATGGAAGAATGGCCTCGCTGACAGTAGTCAGCAGTCTTAGCAGCTATGGTGAAGGACAGGAAGGAGACACGGAGCTGGAAGTGGAAGTGGAAGGTGCGAGGAGCCGGGAACAAGTAGGAATGTACTCAACATTGAGCCAACTATTACTTTGGGAGACAACAGCATAGGTTGATAATTTGTATACATCTTTGATAAGCTATGGTTTTATGAAATATGGTGGTTTCAGCACAACAACATAATTGCGAGGAGCCAGGAACAAGTAGGAATGTACTCAACATTGAGCCAACTATTAATTTGGGAACCAACAGCATAGGTTGATAATTTGTATACATCTTTGATAAGCTATGTGTTTATGAAATAATATGGGTTTAAAGACCATGATGGGCTAATGAAATTGAGATTCTGCAAAGAACTGTATATAGTTGAAAAAGAAAAGTATGCTGCGGAAAGGGAAAAATATGCTGCCGAAAAAGAGAAATATGCAGCCGGGAGAGAAAAATATGCCTACAAAAAGGAAAGAGATTCATATAAGAAACAAAAGAAATTGAAAGAAAAGGAGGTTTAAATAAAATGAATGAATATTTAAAATTAAGAATATCATTTATAAATATGAATAAACATGGTTTTAGTCTGAACAAAGCTGATGTCAAACAATTTTACCAAGATACTGACAGTATGTGTGACAATGTGAGTATAATTAAAACAATTATATTTTTAATAAAACCATATGATATCTTAACCATTTTTCTAAGATACTTCTACTGGAGAAGAAATAAAAGACACCGAGGGTCTGATTTACAGGAACAACTTTGCCATGTTGCATTTTTCAGATCCAGTTGAATAAAGTTTGCAATAAATTTTTATTGATTTACGTTTACTGCTCTTTGTTGTTTTTGTTTTTCCAGTTACTGTAGTGATTTACATCTGCAAGTGAAACGATAGAGATTCCTGACACCCACCATTGCTCGCTTCACATCTTTTTTGAAATTTCTGTGTAATTTGCCTTTCCAAGATTTAAAAAAATAATAATATTATGGTATAAATGCCTTGCTTTGTATTTGTAGCTAGTAATTATTTTTTATTAACCTTATCAACTGAATGTAACAATTTTTTTAATATTACTTGTAGTTATACCTATGGGGGAACCTTCCACTATAAAAAAGGTAATGCATCATTCACAGTACCTCAATATAGAATAATAAAAAAGTATTTCAACCATTTTCAATCACTATGACAGAGTATGTATATTGGATATAATTATATACTACCGTTTTATGCTTTTTTCTTATTCGCAAAGGTGATGTGGAAATCTGTGGTATTTACAAAATAAGGATATTGTTAGTTAATTGACATTGCATTCAGACTGTGTATCCTATTAAGGAAGTGGAAATTACACGTTTTTGTTGTTTATAAGTTTTTTCGTTGTTTTATGTTGTTTGTAAGTTTATAATAAAACCATATTATATCTTAACCTTTTTCTCATTTTTTTTTCTCTTAACAATTATTTAATTCCATTGAAAGAAACCAAAATAAATGTGATCAAATATCCTTTATTAATTTTAAATCTTAATACTTTGATGGCATTGAGAGTCCATGTTTATTAAATTTAAATGTGTGCCCTATTTGTAATGTCAAAATCTGGTTTTAAACTGGACTAGTTAAAAATCCTAAAAAAAGATCTAATGGTCAGGGATTGCATTAGGTAAATTATTAATATATTTTATATTAAAAACTGTTTTTTATAAATCCATCTTCCATACTTCACTGGTCAGTATTGCTCCCTGGCTCCAGTCTCCGCCCCTGCAGCTCCTCGCACCTTCCACTTCCACCTCCAGCTCCGTGTCTCCTTCATGTCCTTCACCATAGCTGCTAAGACTGCTGACTACTGCCAGCGAGGCCATTCTTCCATCTTCCATACTTCACTGGTCAGTATTGCTCCCTGGCTCCAGTCTCCGCCCCTGCAGCTCCTCGCACCTTCCACTTCCACCTCCAGCTCCGTGTCTCCTTCCTGTCCTGTCACTATAGCTGCTAAGACTGCTGACTACTGTCAGCGAGGCCATTCTTCCATCTTCCATCTTCCATACTTCACTGGTCAGTATTGCTCCCTGGCTCCAGTCTCCGCCCCTGCAGCTCCTAGGGACCTTCCACTTCCACCTCCAGCTCCGTGTCTCCTTCCTGTCCTTCACCACAACTGCTATGACTGCTGACTACTGTCAGCGAGGCCATTCTTCCATCTTCCATACTTCACTGGTCAGTATTGCTCCCTGGCTCCAGTCTCCGCCCCTGCAGCTCCTCGCACCTTCCACTTCCACCTCCAGCTCCGTGTCTCCTTCCTGTCCTTCACCACAACTGCTATGACTGCTGACTACTGTCAGCGAGGCCATTCTTCCATCTTCCATACTTCACTGGTCAGTATTGCTCCCTGGCTCCAGTCTCCGCCCCTGCAGCTCCTCGCACCTTCCACTTCCAGCTCCGTGTCTCCTTCCTGTCCTTCACTATAGCTGCTAAGACTGCTGACTACTATCAGCGAGGCCATTCTTCCATCTTCCATACTTCACTGGTCAGTATTGCTCCCTGGCTCCAGTCTCTGCCCCTGCAGCTCCTCGCACCTTCCACTTCCACTTCCAGCTCCGTGTCTCCTTCCTGTCCTTCACCATAGCTGCTAAGACTGCTGACTACTGACAGCGAGGCCATTCTTCCATCTTCCATACTTCACTGGTCAGTATTGCTCCCTGGCTCCAGTCTCCGCCCCTGCAGCTCCTCGCACCTTCCACTTCCACCTCCAGCTCCGTGTCTTCTTCCTGTCCTTCACCATAGCTGCTAAGACTGCTGACTACTGCCAGCGAGGCCATTCTTCCATCTTCCATACTTCACTGGTCAGTATTGCTCCCTGGCTCCAGTCTCCGCCCCTTCAGCCCTGATCAGCATCCAGTCTTCGACTAGTCAGTCTCACTGTTACTGTACATGGTCTACCAATCGAAGATTTTTAAAACGAATTTAATTCGGTAACGTCAGTTGCACAATAAAGTTCATAAAGTTCGTATTCACTATAAACGTCAAAATTGAGGGTGGAAACGTCAGAATTGAGGAAAGGTAGTGTGAATAGTTACCTTCCGTAAATGTATGTATACATGCAGAATACGGGCG
>JAGTTH010002046.1:0-14453 GCA_022606485.1 Agraylea sexmaculata
AAAGTATATTTTTAATTAGAGAACGTTAATTAAATATTGTTAATATAAATATTTGTAGTGTAAGTGTTATTATTTATACTTTTATAATTTAATAATAATATTTTATTGTGGATGCTATTTATCACATTTTTACGAGGCACGCGTTTATGTAGTCATTAAAATATTAGCCATAAAACAATTCCTTTTTAATGTTAAAATATATTATATTTATTTTGTCCATATCGGAGGAAAAGTATAATGGGCTGAAAGCTTTTGGGATGGAAAAGCTATCATCGTTTTATCGATAAACATGTAAATGGGGACATTAAATACTATCCGATACATTTTAACAGTAAAATTTATGTGAGTATATTGAGAGATATTCTATTATAGAATAAAGTGTTATACACTGTAGTATAAGGTTCTACTATTATTTAGTTATACAAAGTTGAGCTTAAGTAATATTAAATTGTATATGTTGTTTGTATTATTCACCCTGCTTGTAAAATGCGAAATTTATATGGAAATATTTTTATGAAGCAGGCACATTTTCAGCCTGAAAGACAATTTCATGGGTCTCGTTGTAAATAAGCAAGATTATCATGAAATGTGAGTGAAATTATACTCTCCCAAAAAAAGATAAATTATGCTTAATGCTTTTAATACCGGATGATTCAGATAAAGAGGATTCTTATATAGAAGCGTAAATTATTACAAAATATTTCGGTCACCTTTTAGTGATATTTCTTTAATATAATAATAATAAAAGTCTGTTGTTGTAAAAATGGCACTTGCAAGTATTTTCAATTTCAAATATTTCATGAAAAAAAATATTAAACAAAATATGTACCTTTTTCAATTTATTTTTATTATTGAATTTTAAAATGAATGTATACATTTTTACAGACCGTCCGTCAAAATATATATCGGCTCTTTTACTACGGGGAAATAAAAAGAAACGACAAAAAGCACAATTCTTATTCATGTTGTTTCGAATTTTTTTATGGAAATTCTTCGTGTAGAAATGTATCCTTAAAAATACACAATTTTGATAAAAATAACGAGTTTTTTTCTGATGAAAAATGATTGTAAAGATTGTGTGGAAAATCATATTTCCACAGATATTCTAACAAATTCATTCTCTGTTATTTTTTTCATTGTGAACCAACATCAATCAACTGTTTTTATTTAAAATACAATTAAAGCCAATTGCAAATTAATTCTGTTCAAGTGACATTTGTAGTCTCAAACCAGATATAATTGCGGTCATAGAGTGGCAATTTTGGTCTGAAACTACATGAATTTACATAATAATAGTCCGAAGTTAAACCATGTGTAAATATAAAATATTTAATAATCCCTATTGGGTAGATTGGAAAGTTTTTCTAGACCTTGAGAATTTCCGACATATTCGATTTTCTCGAAATCCTCCCGCATCCATAATCTAATAAGCGTCTTATATGATTTAAAAAAAAATGGGTCTAAGCTTTTGCGGCAAAATATTCCCATGTCTTGATATTCGCATGGTTTGAAGTTAATTAGTTAGCATTTATACGCAAACAGAGCAAGGAAATCTTCTCATTTTGAGATGTATTTGTTCAGAGGTTCTTCATTATACAGTATGAACCTTGTTAACAAGAGTATAGAATTGTGAAAAGCCTTCACAAGCCACTGTTACTTGAAGATAATTGCGTTGCTTCGAAGTGCACAATGGACTCGGTCGACATTTTCAAGACTTCCTCTCGCTACAAGATAAATAAAATCATTTAGATTAGAAAAATAATAATATTTATCATGCTGAATTCTACCAATCATTTGTATGGTAAGCGTAAGTTCAATTAGTATGTTTTTTTATAATTTTATAATAAAAAATCAGAACCTCCCGAACCCCTCTTTTTTCTTAAAACGAAGTAGTAACATCTCATAATCAAAATATCGTAAATTCAACTTATTCAAAAGGACGTTGTCCTTATTTTAATCGATTTGATTAGAACTGGATTAAGGAGCTTTTCATTCTGAGGCTCATATATGTTTTTTTATCATAAATTAAAAAAATAAAATATGACATTATGATATATTTCAATACTTTAATTGTCACCAATTTTGCACATTAAAGCGTGCAACACAGTTTCTTATCAATATATGTATATAAATTTTTTATCTAACTAGATATAAGCAGATATTGCTATAGAAAAAGACCGATTTCGACCAATGAGAAACGTTCTCGGTTTTTCAGATGACGATAACATAACCTAACTGAAGATAACATAAAATCCAAAAAAAACTCTTTCATAATTCCGGGTAAAAAAGGGCTATAATTTCATATAAATGTATTTTTTGTAATAAGGAAACAATATTAAACTTATGTTTGGTGTCAAAATCACGTAGTCATTCTCGTGCCAAAAATTCTTTGTGCATTGTAATACTTCTTTCAGTAATTATCTCTCACTAGAAATATAATATTTGAAGGCTTAATTAAACTTGTGATATATATTAATATTTTTTTATTCAAAATAAATTTAATCATGGAAAATGCAGATGAAATATGCTTATACTGTTTGCACAGGAATGGTATTTCATATGAAAGTCATATCATAAACCTTCTAATAATTTTTCATAATTTTTTTATTTGCACGTTCTTTAAAACTCGTATGTAAATCATAATAAAATCAAGCGGTTTTTCAAAGGTGAGTTTATTTATTTTACCCAGACTCTATGAATAAAATTCTCGTGGGTGAATAAATGTATTTAAACTGTTTTCCAGTATAAAAAAATGGTAACATATGTTTATTTTTTATCCAAATGAGAATATTAAGATTCACATTTGATGTTAAATATAACATTTTAATTGAAATTGATCTTATTCAACTATGAATTAAAAAAAATTAATACATATAAAGCAATATTTTATATACTGGAGATAATTAGTATAGTCATTGTTTTCACTTAAAAAAAGAAAATTATGTGTTTAAATAAAAACTTAAAACCTTATAGGGGGGATTAAAACTAATTGGGAATATTTTAAGGGAATTTTTGGAAGAAAAAAATACCTAAATTACATTGTTTGGGTATGGCTTAAGCTCCAACCACTTTATTTCGAATTAATATTATCTGACAGCGGATTATTAGTATTAGCCGAAAGTAATATGGTTACCAAAAATAGTTGAGCCAAACTTTGAAATTGACAAATTAATTTATTAGTTAAAAAAAATCTACCTGGTATTTTCAATACTTTAACGAACTACTTTTTTCACGCCGCGTTTTTGTAAGTTCTCTCGTTTGGAGATAAAATTCTACCTATATAAAACATTATTTAATACGAGCATTCATTTTTAATTAACCAATATCAGCTTTATGTTATAAATTATAAACTTATAATGATATATTGGAATACGAGTATGATTAACGATGGTTAGGATCATGGCCATCACTTTAAGACGTTATAAACCAGCTTCCAGTTTATCTTGAATAGTCTTCTTAAAGTCCACTGACACTTTGACAAATGGTTATGGTATCAAGGGACAAATAGTAGCGATTATTTAACCCCAACATAATAATAAATTGAAAATTCTAGCCGAAATAAAAGACAGAGTGAGAATAGTATTGTGTGTCTCAAGTAGGGTTTATGTAGGGGTGGAAGTGTTTCTCGAGTCTCATAGCCATTGTAAGGATTAATTACGGAAATAAAACCGTTGGTTGTTCTAAGAAATACAACTAGGTTAGATAATAGTCGAGTATAATAAAATATTCGTGTGTGCAAATGTGGCCATGTGTTCAACATCTGTTAATAATACCACTCATTTCAATTTGTATGAAACACAATTAATATTCAAACAGAGCCTTCGTGATACATTGTGTGATGTTATAATTAATCTGAATAAATTATAAATATATACTTTTATAAAAAAAAAACATATTTACATGAATCGAGAAATCATGGTTGACTTTTGACAAGTTGATTGATTTTTCCATCCAATTCGCTATTATTTTAAATGTTTCTTATTGAAAATTCTATCATCATATTAAACTGCTTCAAAGTTGATTTTTCAACATTTATTCTATGAATTATTTTATTTAATTTATGATAAAATAAAATTTATTTATAAAATTACGTTCGAACGGGTATTAAATAATTATATAACAATATTTTTTCTGGAATTAATATCTTGGCATTAAAAATTCCCATTTAATCAAATATTTTAGAGTGACGATGCCATGCTTATAATAAATGTGTACATTAAATGAAAACCAATACTTTATATATATTTGCACCAGAATAGTCAATATTTTATTATAATTATAAAATACTAATAAGGGAAAACATTTATTTCTTTCTATCCATGTGAACTGTAAATTTTTAAGATAACTCATTTTATTGATAACTATTATAAATCAAAAATATAATTTCTTTTATAAAGTTAGCTATTTCAATTTATATTTAAATTATTAATTTTTCACAAATATTTGAACTTTAAATCTATTCTTTTTGGTTTTTGATTTGATTCTACATAAAAGTTGGTAATTAGAATTAAACGGTATTTAAATATCGTTTTAACATAAGTCATCAGTTAGCATATTAATTTATAGTCAAAAACATACTTTTATTATTAATTTTAAAATTATCATTGAGCTTATCTCAAATATTTTTTCAAAATTAGTTATTTAAGGTTCTAAAATTTCATAAAAAGATACCTACTAAGACACCTATTGAAGACAAATGTGCAAATTTTTTATTAAAGCTATTCCCGACTACAAATAATGAATTTATAAAATGTAAAAAAAATATTCAATAAAATGTTACAAAAGTGTATATAATCGATACACAATTAAAAAGAAGATAAGCCTTCTTTTATGAGGAAACTTTATAAGATTAATTATCTCTCTATTAAGTCTTGTATAATCAATCAGAACAACAAATTAAAAACGAAAATCTAAACAATTAAGCATTCGCTTCATTCAGGATAAGCAATTCAATTTTCGGAATGGCTTTCCATATTTTTCACTGATTCATGAATATGTAAATCCAAATTGAGTTTTTCATTCAACAGTCCATTTCAAAGTACGTCAATGAAAATAATTCAAAATAAAATAAATCAATATTTTAATAATAAAATAAGATTCGAGAAAGGCCCTCGTTTTAAGTGAGTTATCTTTAATGGAAATCGCATTTATTCAAATTGACTTCATTCAATTTGCAGTTCACTTTACCGTCATGAAACCTTATCTAATAATAATTCATACACTGTATAAAAAAAAGTGTTTATATATTCACTAGTTTTTGTAATAACAACATTAGCTTTTGAATATGATTCTAGTTCATATGTGTTCCAAAGGAATTAGTGTGTATAATTTCTATGCGTAATTGGATCGGAAGGCAATCACGATATTATATGGGGAAAAAAATCAATATTTTTTAATTTCCATTTTGGACTAATTACGTTAATCAAATTTGCTTTCCACAATTTGGAATTTTAGATAAGGTTTGTATGATGACTTTCATATTTGAAATTGTACAAATCAATTAGTAAAATGGGTTCCAATTATTTAATGCGGTTTGGTATTTTTCATGAAAATTTCAGGACACCTGTCGGCGAGTAGCTGTTGGTTTCAGTCATGAAAGACTTTTCATTTATCTGAGGCACAAACCAGATGGAGTTTGTATGATTAAAGGGCACCAAAGATGGCGAGGCTATTAAAGGAAACTCCAGTCCTGATTGACCCTGAACTTATGACCTTTCCTTTTGCGTCTCTCCTGTTACGTTTGCGAACCAAAATGTTGATACAAGGATTAATATGAGATATTGACAATTCTGTTTATATCTCTAAAGGCAAGTTTAATTTGAATATATAAATATATATATATATATATATATATATATATATATATATTTATATATACATATATATATATATATATATATATATATATATATATATATATATATATATATATATATATATATATATCTTTGCTATATATATATATAAAGATTACATTAAATATATTTTTTTAATTCAAATGTTATATTCTAAAATTCTGATTTGATACCCGAAAAAATCCTTTTTATAATAAAAATAGACAGTGAGACTCAAACACATTATTTAATCAAATATTTATGTAGATTTCTTTATTAGGTATTGATAGTTTTATAAAACCTTCATGTACATATTACAATTTCCAATAAATAATTCGAAAATCCTTTGAATTAGACTTAGGCGTACATATAATAGTACATGAATCTTTTTACCTATAACTGACATGAGATTTTAATAACAATTTTATTCAATATGAGAGGTAATACCAAATAATAATAGATGTACATTAAAAACTATCATCTAGACAATTTTTACAAGATTATTTTTAAAGAGTCTATGTAAAGATTTTATTTTCAAAAAATATAGTATTCAGATATAAGGAATGATAAAATAATGGACATTATCCTAAATAACTGAGTTTAAAAAAACAGATAAGGTGAAAATAACATAAATAGAATAGTAACAAATGTAAAAAAATGCGTAAAAAGTAAAAAATGCGTAGTTAAAAAAATCTATTAAATTTTTTTTATACAAATCAAGATTTACATCGTTTGCTGAATGGAATTTCATTACTTTTAAAAATAAATATTTCACTGATTTGAAAACTTGTTTATTGTCCTTTTGAAAAATCTTAGCTTGTCATCATCAGATATCATCAATAATATAATAAATCAAAATTCATTCTTTATCTCGTATTAAGTTTTTTTATATCTTAGGTTGTTCTTGTGGTGAATTTCTATAGGAATTCTCAAATAAGCCGCTGAGAAATAAAATAAAAGACTTTATTGCAACCTACAGCTGTAAATGAAGTTTGAAATAAAATAAATACAAAGTTGTATAAATAAATGCGAAGTTATCGCCCACGTTTCTATTAAGTGCTTTTAAGTAATTACATACTCTCGAGAAACAATATATGTAACTTATTAACCTTATAAATAAAAAAATAGGTTACAATTTAAAGATATGTCTGTATTTTCACATACGAGATAAGATACGAACGTCTTCTTCTGGAATCTCAATAAAACCCCTTTTGTATTGAATATTCAAACTAAAAATATATATTATATTTTGTTGGTGACCAAAAAATAAACGAGAGTACTTTGAGGATATTTAATGAGAAAAATCTGCGTCGTAGAATTTAATTCTTAAGCCTTTTGTTCCTTTTATATGGAAACTCCTTTGTGAGAAGTGCCGTCAAGTCGCGATAAAATTAATTCATCAAAAAATGAATTTAAATATCTTAACGCCTTCACGATAAATATTTTCTTTTATAAAAGTGAATGTAATATTAATAAGTGATCGAGTTCTCCTGTGTGTGTGTCATGTAAGGAAGAAACATCCAGACTAAGGCTTTGTTAAGGGAAACCTTTGATACTTTTCTATTCAGCTCGACCTGTTTTTGTTAATACCCGTTCAGATCGATAAGTTTGCTCTATAGATTTTTAACAATAGTTATTTTTTAGTCAGTGTAGACTTTTTAGAAAGATTAAGATTGATTGAAAGAGAAAGATATACGCTTTTCAATTAAAATTAAACTTTTTTCATATAAGATAAATTTTTAAGTTAGGAGTGGAAAATATTCTTTATATTTAATAATATGTTAAATATAAAGAAGTTCCTCAAACGTAAAATTTCAAATAAAAAAGTCTCAGGTCCAATCTTAGTAAAAACATGTGTATTTAAATTTATTTAAAAAATTAAAACCACTAACTTTAGTACTTTATGTAAATGCTCCTATTATTTTTTAATTCGATCATTTCATTTTTACTATTTTTTTTATTTTGATAGATTTAATTTGAGGATAATTTAGACCTAAGAATTAAGGCTTCCGTTTTATTTTTAAAATTGATTATATTAAACCCAATACAAATATTAAAAAAATAAATAAAAAAACGTTGGATTTTAGTGAGGTGGGGTATTATAAAATATACAAATATAAATTCTTAGCCTTCATTTTAGATAATAAATAATTTCATAATAATGTCATTTAATGTTTAGTGACAAAAATATTTCAATCCGCTTATAATAAATAATTCACGATAATCCCATATAAATTTGAAATAAAAATGGATACTCAAACTATACAATGTTATTTTAATTTTTAATATATATCGTGACGCCTTCCCTATTGACGGGAGTCCCTTTATAAGGGGTTGGCCAGGCCACCTTGGCCTTTACGGGAGAATATAGTAGAGATGGTTTCCCAGGCCACCACACAGCAATGAGTACTTAAGATCTAGTTTGCTAAGCTAGATCTACCAAGTGACTCCGGTGCCGTGAATCGAACCCGGGAGTCTTCACTCACGAATCCGTTACACTAACCACTGGGCCACGAGGCGGCTCTAATTTTTAATAAGGTTAAAAAAAAATGTTTTTGTGATACCTTACTTGTATACGTCTTGTTATATCATAAAATTATTATTTTTAACATGTTTTTCATAAATAAAAATGTAAGTAAAAGCACTAAATAAACAAAAAAATAGTAGAAGGATATATTTTAGTAATAATATTATATACATGTGTGCCTCGAATAGTAAAAAGGGAGGAAATGACTTGTAAAGCTGGTTGGGCGAGGCTCTTGCTAAAATTCAGAAAGGCTTTGCTTACAAACGAGCAATTTCCGGACAAAGAACCGACGACACTGAAAATAATACTCTTTTACTATAATTTTCAGCTACTTCGCCTTTGTTATTTCCCATTTGGTTATTTATTACGTTACGGTGTTAATACGATAATAAATTTCAAAGTTCATACAGCTTACACGAGATATTTAATAGGTATTTCTGGTTGTCTTGTTTCAGGTGGGAAAAGTGTCTGTTTGATTTCCCAGCGGAGATATGACCGACTCTGAAGTGCTCCATTTTGATTCCTGCTTCACCAGGAAAACTTGCGGGATACAGAAATCAGAGGAGATATTTTAGAAGACGTCACATCCCATCACCAACCACTGGGAAAATACCGGGAAAGGTCAAGTAAATATGGCCATTGACGAAAGTGTCGGGTGACTTCACTTTGGGATACTGTCACCTTTGATTGAAAACCTTTAAACATATAAACAGTGAGTACTATCATATTAATATTATATTACAAGAATATATTCAATTTTCTATTAAGTAAATAGCATGCTAACGATTTATTTTATTTTGACGTTACAAAAGTTGCAAAGTGATAAAGTTTTCAAAGCAAAGGTTTCGACTGTTCAAATAAAAGAGACCTTTAGTAAAATGAAACAACCCTCTAAATAAACCCATTTGGATAAATGTAGCAAAATTCAAATAATATTATAGTATGTAGGCAAATAGAAATTTAAGACCTTGCCGGAAAAACAGCAGATTTTCATAATGATTTTATGGAACAGATATATTATATGTTAAAGATTACTTCGATATCTAATAATTTAATTAGATTTGAAAAAAAACACATATATCTTCTTAAATAGCCGATGATAAAACCTTTCAATACATTTTTATATCAAGAAATTTTTTTCCGTTCTTCAACTTTCAACTAACATCTCCAATAATTATAATATAATTCTTTATTAATTATTAATTAATAAAAGATTTTTAGTACTAACCTATTACAAAATACTTCATACTATTATTACATTTTTTTTTATAACTAATTTACATATGTATTAAAATAATAGTGTCTGGTTTATTATTGTTTTTTCTCCTCTTTAATAAATTATCTAATAAAAACTTAATTAATAATAATATAAGATTTAGAAAACTTGTTACGTCTACGAAGCAAGTTTTTTAAATTTATTCCTCGGATTTTAATGTATAAAGTTGAATAATTAGTTAAAATAATTATAATGTTTTCGCAGTGCTAGTTAGCTTTTAATTTTCCACTCGAAGTATCAGAAAATCAGATAATATGCAAATATGTATATAGTGGGTGATTTCAGTCCATGAATATTGAATATTTGTACCGAATACATTTGATAATATTCGTGTATGGGAAATAGAAGATAGGCTTTTTGGGCCCCTTTAATGGATAAATTGAACCATCCAGGTCGGTTTTGGAAATGGCTCCCGATTTAATCAGATTATTTTGCCAATAACCCAAAAAGTTTCACACGAAGTAATAGAGGCGAACCTTTGAAATAGCTTGTTTTGTTAAATAGTAATGAAAAAATGAACGGAGAAAGAAATATTGTTAAATATATTGGTAGAATAATTTCAAGTTTGTAGATTAACTTTCTGACTTTCTTTACATTCACATTATGAAAGTTTATTTTCAGTTTCATAATTAGAATCTACAGTCGCTGTACAAACACACTTTTTAATCTTTTGAACATCTGGTTATTCTTATTGGCTTTTCAGAAAGTGTATAGGGAAAAATACATATTATTTTTATGTGGAAATCAAAGTTCTGTTGGTTGGTGGACGCTGAATAAATTAGAATAGCAAATAAGATTTATTTGGAGAATATTCACAAAATTCAATTTTTAATATGATTTTCTACTTCAGTCCTTGACTTCATAATTATTAAAATAATATGCTTTAAAAATTATATTACTTTGCAGAATTGATAATGGTATCTTATTCTTTATTATCAAATTTACTAACTAACTAGGCGTAAAATTAAACAAATGATTTAATATACGTATTGGGTAATGAAGATATCATTGCATTTATTTTTAGTTATTAATTCATATATTTTTTACTTTTTAAAGCGGGCTAAAAATAAAATATTTTTTATTGTGTATCCATTTATTTATTGAATATTTTGGTGTAAACTTGTATACATTAAATAATAATATACAATATTAACTTTTATTATAATAAAACTTTAACATAATAATAAATTTTCGCATAATATATTTATAAATAAGCTTTTCTTATAGATATAATTTGGATTACAATCGGCTAAGAGTAACCTAAGAGTACCTTTTTGTAGATTACTCATCCAATTAAAATCAAGATATATCATATTGACAAATGTTTGCGTTGAATTATATTTTAATATTGACGTGTTCATTTTCCATATCATAAGTTCAAATAGACGTGTGTTAATATGAAGATTGAAGCAATATCGATTGGAAATGCACAACTGCAATCATCGCATACAGAACAATGGAACAATGGAAGCTTCAGCTTTCAGTACACTTGAATATGCTAATATTTTGAAGTAGAAAATATAGCCAATGTTCCATACAAATACACCTTAATTGAATTATCATACACACGACACACTGATTAAAATGAAACGACTTTACTGGGGGATTCGTACTTTGATTAAATGGGTAATTGAACATTTAAGCCGATATAACAACCATTAATGATTCTTTAGTAAAATAATGCGATATACAATAAAATAATTAAATATTTTACTAGTGTTAATACTTCAATACAATAAAAAAATATTATTTATTTATGTAGTTTTCAATGAGCCAATACAATTGAGCCGTATAAATGTATAATAATTCGTAACTGGTAGACACGCTTTTTTAATATTCATCGCAAGAGTTGCTAGCTAAATATTTTTTAATTTATAGTGAAATATTTTTATAATATAGACAGATAGTTAATTATTAAGTTTATAATCATTTTTAGTAGTTTTTAATTGGAAAAATATATTTATTGCCCTGTTGCATTCGTAGCGAAATACGTTTAAAAATGTCTATTGAAAAAATTTAGTCATAATAAAAAAAACTATTAAAATATGTAGTGTATATTGCATTACTCAATTATTGACGAAAAACGGGATTTTCTAATCTTATTATTTGTTGCTATAATTATAATCTCATATAAATATACAATTTCTATAACCAAGGTTTATTTTTCATCCTTTCATAGTATTTCAAAATCATTTCTAATATTTTAATCTTTCGAGTCGCTATTTTAATTGAATATAAAGAACTCAAATTTGAATCAATATAAATTATCTATGCTTATTTTTTTCTATATTTTTTATAATGGAATATTCTCGGATTGGTGATTGATACTTTATTCGCGATATTTTTATATTTATATATGTATATATTAGTTTAATAATTACACTATAAAACTATTTTAACAATTGTAATACACTACGTATTTTTTATTTAATCTTACATTAACAACAGTCTAGAAAGTTTGAATTGTTTGTTGACAATTAATACTGAAAAGGACTTTGGCAAGCGTTTCTGAATTAATTGCTTTTAGTTTGATTTAAACTTTCCGATTTAAATAAATACTTTAATTAAATCAATGCAATATTCAATGAATAATGTATTTTAAATAGAATAATATCGAGTTGACTGAAGAAAATTGTATGGACTTCAAAGTGTGCATTTTACCAATAAAGTGAGCAAATAAGTAACCAAAGAGAATGGAAAAAAGGTTAAGAAAAGCTCTTGTTTGTCGGCAGCTCTTTTTATATCGAAACGGAAAATACAGCTTTTCTATTGTTTATTCAATATTTACCCAAAAAAGAAAGCCAGAATGAAAATGAATAAAAGGAAAAAATATATACTATGCATATAATGTAATATAAAAAAATCGATGACTAATAAATTCACTTTGCCTACAATTTGAAGCATAATATTACTGTGGACTTTAAATCGACGAGAATAAAGTTGATATTTAATAATAAATAAATCAACTTATTTGATTTTCTGATTAATGCAGTCATTTTATTTTTGTTAAATAAAATAATTTCTTACAATGTTTTATTGTAAGAAATTATTATAAATTATATTTTAATGTTTAATAATATTTTGTTATTCACAATTAAGGGTTAATCTGCCTTTAAAATTTTCTGACTAATTAAAAGTTTGTAAGAGAGGGGTTTACCTGAAAGTTTGTCATGTTATTATGTCCTGAAAAATGAAAGATTATTCTTTGTTTCTATGAAATATCAAAATTTAAACACGCGTAGATCCGAAATCACTTACCGTAATTGGCTGTGATTGGTAGAATCGTAGTATCAAACTCATCTCACTTCTAAACTAGATCAAAATTTGATCTACAAATATAAGTGACAAAGAGTAGACAGATTTTATTTGCAAATCATATCATTTAGAAACGAGGATCTTAGAATCAAATTGTGTTTTTTAAAACGAGTAAAAGTTATAAACACATTTTATTTCGTAATTTTTTTTTCATTCATAATTTAAGGGGAAAACAAGATAAATTTACAATCTAACCAATACTTAAAAAAACCTTTGTGATTTGTGAGCTTTTTATTCCGTCCGTAAATTAAATTTATCATATATTAACAAATTGTATGGAATATATTCCATGATTTTCATACTGAAATATAAATAACTCCTTAGGCTCGAGTTTTCAGGACTTAATTTAACTATATACATATGATATATATTACAATTTCTTTATTATTCATAAGTTTTTACAATGATTAATGGAACAATACATCTTTGGAAATTGACTTAGGTTTACAGAGTGTTTACATCTTTTTACCTATAACTAACATGACAATGTTTTATTTAAATTTGACATGAATAATACTATTAAATTTTGGAAAAAAGTATGGGAAATAAATAAAATCCCATAATTGGTTAACTAAGCTTAATAACAATATAAATGAAATTTCTTGCGTATTATTTCTTTTTTATCGTTTTAGAGAAGTGAGACTATCAGTCTATATACAAAAGCGAAAGAGCTTACGAACGGCCTTGATTGGTCACACTGCATAACTACAATATCAGTTCATGTTACAATATGATTAATCAAAGTCATCATATCCACTTATTAACAGACGTAGTCAGCTGTCGTCCAAGAATTACTTCTAAATAAATCGATTATCAGACCGATTCTCTTTTAAAGGGTTATTTATCTGATACACCGGGATACAAAATAACATACCGCATTATGCTGGATGAACACAAAATGACGATTGTTATACAAGAAAAATTATGGGGTTTGTCTTTGTGTATCACCATGGATCAACACCTAAGTAGGCCATTTATTATATTCAATAAAAAAATTATTATTAACGATTTGAATAAAAATTCATATCAATAAAATTCAAATTGTTCAAAACAAGTGTCTTAAGATGGCCTTTGATCTTGAACCTGGCACATTTCTTAAAGAAGTCCACGAGGACATTAAGTTAAAAATGATCAAAGCAATTATTGCAGATTTAAGTAAAAAAATATTACACTAAAATGACTAACTTCCCGACTAACCCAATCATAAGACATGTAAATAAAACCAAATATGCCTCGAGGAAAGTTCATTTTACATATGAACTTCCGAAATTAGAAATTAGAAAATTTAATAACTTTAAAATAATTCACTCGATTCAAATTTGGTTTTACCCAAACAAACTGTTATTTATTTTTAAGCATTATATTTATTACTGTACTGTACATTGTACTACTGTACATTCATGAGAAGTATGAAAGAATTCCTTAACTTTAAGCAATCACGATGTTTTCTATATGTTTTATAATTTGTTATATTTTTTGTATATCTCTGTTTATATATCTA